>SJYC01045414.1:0-72706 GCA_006408675.1 Madoqua kirkii | reverse complement strand
TTACTCAATCTTGGAGCAAAAGGGACAGATGGAGCGGGAGGCCGGGAGGGGAGTCCAGGCGGTTCTCTGCCTCTGACACCGGGCCCGCTGTTAGAATTTAGGCGCGGTGGCGACAGGAGGCGTGGGACCAGCGTGGAGGCGGGACAGGGGGCAGTGGGACCGGTGAGGCAGCAGCAGGGGGCGGCCCGAAGGCCGGAGCCCTGCGAGGCTGCGCCGCGGCGTGCGGCGCGCCCAAGCACCATCTCCATCCTCGCATTCTCAGAAGCGGGTCCGGGACTCCATCCTTCACCGAGGCTCCTCCCCTGCAGGCATCTCACGCTGATTATTTATAATCGGCGACTCAGAGCTGGAGCCCCAGTCGCCTGGGGCTGGGCATGAAGCACAGTCCTAGAGAATCTTCAAATCCTTACCAAGCATCCGCTGAGATTTTAAAACGCTGGTCTGAAGAGCTTGTCTGCGATTATCCAGGTCTGCGGGCAGAGCCAACGCTACAACCCTGGTGGGGGTTATGTTTCCTTTTCGTTTTTTGTTTGTTTGTTTGTTTGTTTGTTTTTAAGCCCTTACACCTGAATTTCCACGATTAAGGAGCGTCCATTGAGTCTGCAGTACCCTCAGGGTCGGTCCCAGAAAAATCAGACGAGAGGATCCCAGCCTTTTAAGGAAAGTATACCGTTGCTGGGAGAGACCCAGCTTACCCAATGGAATTTAATGGCTTTGGAGTCCCAGACTGAGCAGACCTGCAAACGCAGTGATTCTACAGGCTCTCCCTTCGCCAGTGAGCACTCTGCACAGGCATGAGGCCCGGGACCTTCTGGGCAGGCGTTCGAATCCCCACAACCACCCGCCTTGTGAGGTGGACCCCTCACAACCCCATTGCACAGATGAGCGCTGGAGGCTCTGGGTCAAGGCCGGGTCACGCAGGTGACAAGTGACAGTGTGCACTTCCTTCCCTCAAATCCCTCCCAGCATGGACCTCTTCCTGTCTGCAAGCCTAGCAGCTTTTATTCATCTTTCCTGAACAGACAGAATACCCCAGGGCAGGAACCACATCTTTCTACTTCCAGACTGCCCTCAGCCTCCCACTTAGCACTGTGGGAACAGCAGATCCTTAGATACTGTTTTTGAATAAACAGATTAAAAAATTGCAAGAAGGAAAAGGCAACTCTGTGAGAGTTGGACCATAAAGAATGCCGAGAGCCAAAGAACTGATGCTTTTGAACTGTGGTGCTGGAGAAGATTCTTGAGAGTCCCTTGGACTGCAAGAAGATCCAACCAGTCCATCCTAAAGGAGACCAGTCCTGGGTGTTCATTGGAGGGACTGATGATGAAGCTGAAACGCCAATACTTTGGCCACCTGATGTGAAGAGCCAAATCACTGGAACAGACCCTGATGCTGGGAAAGATTGAAAGCAAAAGGAGACAGGGGGTAACAGAGGGTGAGATGGTTGGATGGTATCACTGGCTCAATGGACACGAGTCTGAGCAACTCTGGGAAATAGGAAGGACAGGAAGCCTGGTGTGCTGCAAACAGTGGGAGTCAGACAACTTAGCAGCTGAACAACAACAACGATGTGCGCTGTAGTATTTGGAGGAAAGTGTACTCATGCATGTCACTTACTTTGAAAGCACCAAACAAAATGAGACAGAGAGACACCTGGAAATTAAGCTGGGTATATAATAACGCAAGTCCAGGAAGTCAATAATGGAATCGATGCAGTGGGTATCTGTGGGCGCTCGGTGTATAATTCTTTCAATTTTTACACATATTTGTAATTTTCCATAATAAAATTTGGGAGAGAGATGAAGTGCATCTCAAACAGTTTCATATGAAAAGAACATTGATGTGGTGAGTTTTCAGAGCTATTCACACAAACCCACAGTGTCAGGAGTTAGGAGGCTGGAGAGAGCCAAGAAGAAGGCACGAGAGGCCCTCAGGCTGGGTTCAGAGTCGCCGGACACAGAGAGTCACTCTGGGGTCTGGCTGAAGAGCAAAGTCAGAGCGGCCTGGGTCTGCAGTCAGTTTCTCTGCACAAGACACGATTTCCTGTTCCTTGGATTCAGCACCTCCCGGACTCGAATACTCTCCCTAAATAGCATTTTGATGAGTTAAGTGTAGATGAATCAGAAACAAATGGATTAAGTTTCTCAGCACATGTACAAGGTTGAAGTGAGAAATTAGAAATAGGAAAGGAAGTGGGAACGACTCGGGACAGGGGGAAGGGCCTCTGTTTCAAGCTGTGCGTAAAACCACCTTCTGAGAAATAATCGACTGACTCACGGATCTCCACCCCAAGGGCTTCTGGGGCCCTCCTCTTTAAATTCAAACGACTTTGAAAAACGTTTCTCCTCCTGGAAAGCAGAGGGGAGAGGAAAGGCTTTGAAGTTCTCCAAGTCATTTAATTTTTTTTTCAAAGGTAAAGTAGTACATTTTTAGCCAATATTAAATAAACATCTTCTTGAATGGTATGTTCAAAGCCTCTGAGCCTCTGATGTTGGCGTTTTTTGTTTTGTGTTCTGGAAGGTGAGTGAGGATGGTATCTTTTCTTGCCAAATGTTCCAGAATCAGAGAACATCAGACCCAGGAAATTCAGCAGCCCTTACGCTATTATGAAGGATGGGGAGTTCGGACAGGTTCCAGTGACCTTTCCAGAGAGGTCAGCGGTGGCCCAGCTGGGCTCAGACTGTAAGTGGTCTGTTTTCCAGAAGGGCAGACCATTTGATTCTTTGCAGGAGAGCCACGGGCTCCAACTCTTAAGTTGAGAATCCTGGGGTCACTCTGCCCGGACAGGCGAGTTTACAGAAGCACCCTTAATCAGTCACCACTAGGGACGATGGCCACGCCTCCCTCCCCAGGGACCCACAGATTAGTACTTGGAGGTAAGGTGGGACAAGGACATTGGAAGTCAATGCACCTTTATGAGGGAATCTGGGCTGAGAGGGAGAGGAAAAAAAAAAAAAATCACACCTACGGAGGATTTTTTCCAACCAGCCTAATTTAGACACAACATATACAAACGCAACCCACAAAGATTATCCAGGCACAGAACACGGGACAGTGGGAACGAGACGGGAACAGCAAAATCATGATTCTCAAACAACCAATGTTTGAGTAACAGCCCATAAATTCTTATTAAGTGAACTAACAAATACATATAATTCACACTCTCCTCTATCACAGAAGCAGTAGTGCTTAGTGTGCAAGTTCTCAGAAAAGGCGTGTTCAGGGTAAGAAGCATCACACACAACGTTCTCTTAGGACCGAGACCACCGAGGCATCACTGTGGGTAACACAGTATTATTTCAATTAGCTCTTAAAATGGACTGGTGAAATGTGGGTCATTAAACCCACTGTACAGATGTTTTAAAAAATGATCCACAGACAAAGCAAGTAATTCACCAAGACCACACAGCTGGTAAGGGACGAATTCAAACACAGGACTCTCTGATTCCAGAGGGGCTTCATCCTATGCTCTGTCAACACAGCTCATCTTCCCTGCCTGGCTGCAACCAGAAGGGAGAACTTAAACCTAAAGGATCTATAGAACTCTCAAGGAGAGAGCTTCCCCAATGGCTCAGGGATAAAGGATCCGCCTGCCAAAGCAGGAGACACGGGTTCGATCCCTGGTTCAGGAAGATCCCACTTGCACAGAGCAACTGCGCCCGGGCGCCAGGCCACTGAAGCCCCTGCTCTGCCGCCAGAGACGCCCCCGCACCCCAGCTCCAGAGTAAGCCCTGCTCGCTGCAACTAAAGAAAAGCCAGAACGGCAACAAAGACCCAACACAGCCCCCAAAATAAAGCCCAATCAAACAAAAAAGAAATATAATGGCGAGGGAGACAGGCCCCGGGATAAGAACAATGATAACAACAAATTATATTTGTATGCTAATCTCCTTCACCAGAGGGAATGAACTTTATCGATTTTTTTTAACCCAAAATAACTCTCATTGTAAACTGGAAAACTAAGATCAGTTATAATCACAGCACTCAGAGGTAATCTGTTAATCTTTCACTAAAAATCCTTCCAAAAATTTTAAGTGTTTTCATATGCTTAAAAAAAAACCAAACTTTTTTATTTTGGAATATTTTTAGATAAACAGAAAAGTTGCCGAGGTCATACAGAGTTCCTGTCTATCCTTGACCCATGAAGGATAAAATGGTATGAACATTTTACATAACCATGGCTATTTGTCAAAATTAAGAAATTAACATCCGAACCTTTATGGCACCCCACTCCAGCACTCTTGCCTGGAAAATCCCATGGACGGAGGAGCCTGGTGGGCTGCACTCCATGGGGTCGCTGAGAGTCGGACACGACTGAGCGACTTCACTTTCACTTTGCGCTTTGATGCATTGGAGAAGGAAATGGCAACCCACTCCAGTGTTCTTGCCTGGAGAATCCCAGGGATGGGGTAGCCTGGTGGGCTGCTGTCTATGGGGTCGCACAGAGTCGGACGCGACTGAAGTGACTTAGCAGCAGCAGCAACCTTTCTGTTAAACACAGATTTTATCTGGATCACCCTAGCTTTCTGGCCCATGTCTGTTTTTCAGTTCCGGAACCCAGTCTTGGGTACCACCTTGTAGCACACTGGTATAGTTTTTAAACAGATCCTTTTTATGCAACCCTACGTCATGAACATACAACATTTCTTTATCAACAGAAGTCTCTGACAGCATTTTCAGCAGCTCCCTAGCACTGGGTGGGGTCAGTGGGTGAGACTCTCCATTCAAAGGGCATTTCCGGAAGTGTCAGATGGACAAACGGCATGGTTGTGTGCACCTGTCTGAGACAGCATCAGGATAAATACTGGAAGTGTACCACGAGCAGGTTAAGAGTCTCCATTCGTTGGGCCATACTCTCCTGAAAGCCGGAGCCCTCTGGCCTCCTCCCAACAGATGGATAATTCTCTCTTAGATTCACCTGGGACCAGAAGAAACTGACTTGGGAAACCAACTCTTCCATTTGCTAGAGCAGAGGTCCCCAACCTCTGGGATCTGATGCCTGAGGATCTGGGGTGGAGCTGATGTAACAATAACAAATACAATGTATTAGTCATAATATTACGATGTAATAATAACCTAATAAGACTTAAGTGCCCAGCAAAAGCAGTGCACTGGAATCCTCAAACCATCCCCCTGCCCCGCGCAGTCCGTGGAAAAGCTGTCTTCCACGAAACCGGTCCCTGGTGCCAAAAATGGGGGCCCCGCTACACTAGAGAGACAGTGGACACGAGTTACTGGACTTCCAAGACAATCACCCCCACCTCAAAACCAGACTGATCCCCTTCAAGAGGCACCCCCAAATCGGACCTTCATTCTCTCCCGTTCCCGCTGGCCCTGCTCTTCGGGCCTGACACACTGTGAGAGCTTCGGGCTTCGGGGTTTCAATCCTGGAATGACTTTCAGGGTCCAGGGGCGACTCCTCCCACCGAGTTCAACTTCCTTCGATCTCTCTGGAGTCTCTCCTGAGATTCCCGGAAGGGCAAGCTCCAAGCAGGCTTATGCAGTAACACGAGTACCAGGAAGGACAAAAGGATTTGATAGTCAGCAAAGTTATATGCCTCTTTTTTTTTTCAGTTCTGGTGCCGAAAGGAACAAGGGCAGGGGGAGAGACTACAAAACTGCTTGCCTGTCTAGAAACGGCTCAGAGTGAGCTTGAACCAGGAACCTGCCCAGCATGACAACCACGGCACGGTCACTCTTCCAAAAGACGCCTATATTTTATTTGGAGACTCCATTCTTCAGTGCAAAATACTCTGTCCTTGTGTGCAGGAAAATGCTCTATATTTGAGAAGATTGGAGTGGGGGGAAGGGAGGCAGGGTAGATTTAGAAAAATGAGACCACCCCACGCTGGGGAATTCTTAAGTGCCATCCTGGGTTGCAAAGAGAAAAGCAAAGCAAAAGAAAAAACAAGCTACTGGTCAGAGGGAACACTCTTCCATGCCAGACTCAGCTTGAATTAATACACAACACCACCTCTTAGAGGGGGAAACACAGCTTTAAAGTAAGAGTCTCTTCTCTAAAGGCAGCTGATTAAAAAACAACAGGAAGTTGAGAATATTCTGGGAGGAGAAAGGGCTGCCCCGTGAGAAGTTTTCTTCATCCTGATATTTGCGATACTGTCATTCTCGTGAAGGCCGTGCCTTCAGGTCAGGAGTGATGAAGTGTCTGAGGCCACGGGTGCCACGTCCATTCCCAGGAGAACAATGCCCAAGATCTTGGACTTTTTAATCTCCCTGGGGACTCTGTGGTTTGCTCCAGTGGCTGGGAGAACCTACTTCACTTCTGAATTCCACCCAGAAACCTCAGGATGTTCTGCTTAGGGAAGAGAAAAATCTAACTGGTTACAGGATACAGGGTCTGCCCAGAGGACATTTCCGTCCCCCTCCTCCCAAGGGGTCCCCTGGCCGTTATGGAGGAGAAGACTTCAGCCAGGGGACAGCATAGAGAATAGAGTCCAAGGAAGGAAAACAAACAAACAAACAAAAAACCAGACTTTAAAACAGAGGAGCCACTTTCTCCTGCTTACTGATGAAGTACTGTAGTCATTCAAGAGTTACTGCACCAGGAACAAAGCCTTAGAAAGCAAAGCACTGGGACCTCGCTGGTGGCCCAGTGGTTAAGACTCTGCCTTCAAATTCAGGGGGCGCAGGTTCAATCCCGGGTCAAGGGACTTAGATCTCACATGCAGCGAGGTGCTGCCAAAAAATTCTTTTTAATTTAATCAATTACGGAAATTTTGAAAAGCAAAGCACCGTTGTTCCAGCCTGCATCTTCCAGGGTGAAGCAGCCCATTTCTGCTAATACAGTCTTTGTAAACCAAATCAGAGATCTCTGAAAGTGAAAGCATTAGCCGCTCAGTTGATCCGACTCTTTGCGATCCCCTGTAGCCTGCCAGGTGGCTCTGTCCATGTAATATTCCAGGCAAGAAGACTGGAATGGGTTGCCATTTCCTTCTCCTTCTTCCTGCCCCAGGAATCGAACCCAGGTCTCCTGCATTACAAGCAGATTCTTTATCCTCTGAACCATTAGGGAAACCCTAGAGATCTCTGACATGTCGCCAATTCGCCCTATCAAGCTTAAATTACAACCTCAGCCATTATAAGATCAGACCTTAGGGTTCGAATCATGCGAGGGCGCCAGTGTGTGCTAGATTGTGACATGGAGTCTGTAAAAGTGACACACTTCCATGAAGCTTGGCCAAAGCCACAGTCCCTCCGTGTCACGTCTGTTTTCATCGTGAATACTTACGTGTATTCGGGCGGCACACACTTCAACAGCGAGAAGAACTACGGACAGACCTTCCTCCTGTAAGCAAAACAGGCTGTGTGTGGCCCCTGTAAGTCACTCAGCTGTATCTGATTCTTCGCGATCCCATGGGTTTCCCAGGCAAGAATACTGGAGTGAGTTGCCATCCTCTTCTCCAGGGCATTTTCCCGACTCAGGAACTGAACCCGGGTCTCGGCATTGGCAGTCGGGTTCTTTGACATCTGAACCACCAGGGAGGCCCAAATGAAACAGGCTGCTGGGCTCAAAAAAAGTTGCAGCAAATGAAGCCTGACACGCAGGGACAGCCAGTGTCCCAGTGCTACGCAAAGGGCGCGCCTCTCACGGGGGCGACTCAGCTCCACCTCTGAGGGCAAAGGGAACCGCGGAAAGCAGAGAACTTCCTTTGAGACCCTCTAGAGGCTGGGTCACCCGTGCCTTAGCCAGGACGCAAACTGGGGCAGCCTGGATCTGGACACCACCCCGGGCCCTGTCACAGGATAAACAAACCATGTGACTCTTTTCTCAGGGGTTCTGATTCCAGCCAAGGCCAGGTGGACTTCAAACCAGTCCATCCTAAAGGAAGTCAACCCTGAATATTCATTGGAAGGACTGATGCTGAAGCTCCAATACTTTGGCCACCTGAGGTGAAGAGCCGATTTATTGGAAAAGACCCTGATGCTGGGAAAGACTGAAGGCAGGAGAAGGGGGCAGCAGAGGATGAGATGGTTAGATGGCATCACTGACTCAGTGGACATGAGTCTGGGAAAATTCCAGGAGACAGTGAAGGACAGGGAATCCTGGTGTGCTGCAGTCCATGGGGTCGCAAAGAGTCGGACACGGCTTAGCAACTGAACAGCAACAAAGAGGCAGGGTGGATGCTGCAGGCATCTTGACGTGTACCACAAGCAAATGCCTGTAAGGACTCAAGAGCACTTCAGTCCCTTTGAACTTGGTTTGGGACTAGTTTGTCCCTACCTGCTCCAGGCTCCCAGAATAGGACTGGTTTAAACCCCTGGGTTCCTCTTACCAGTGCTTCTTACTGTCCCACCTAGAGATGGGCAGCGAGAGGTAGGGAAGGGGAAGGGAAACCACAGTATCACTGGAGCCGCCACCCAAGGCTTCAGCCTGCAGCAAACAGATGGCATAGGCTGGCTGGGGGCTGTGCAGGGCATGGCTGAGCTCTCTGCCAGTCTCCAGGAGGGAGCTGGACTTGGCAACCCGTGTTCAGAGGGCCTTATTCCACATGTACCCAACCAGGGCAGGAGGTTGGGGTCTACCAGATGGCTGAAAGGTGGACACAGGAGTCCTGGGATCATCTGTCCATTCACACATTTAACAATTAAAGAGCCTGTTCTGTGCCAGGTTTTGGAGACAGAATGTGATCAGAAACCACCCAGCTCCCCAAGCCAGTGGATGAGACCAACATTCCCCTAACAGACAGAGGAATGAATCTGCTGCTACAAATTGAAAAGGGCCCCTGGGAGGGTTGAGAGCCCAGGTGGACCAGCCTCGCTGACACATGAACTTGGCCTGCCAGGGTGGAGATGAAACTCTCAGAGGCAGCTGTTGATTGGCTCTTGACTTGGGTTGAGCTCATCCTTCTAAACTCGTGTGCTGTGCTCAGGCCTCGGTCATGTCCGACTCCTTGAGACCCCATGGACTGTAGCCCACCAGGCCCCTCTGTCCATGGGATGCTCCAGACAAGCATACTGGAGTGGGTTGCCATGCCCTCCTCCAGAGGATCGTCCCGACCCAGGGACCAAACCTTCATTGCCTGCGTCTCCTGCATTGGCAGGCGGATTCTTTACCACTGAACCACCTGGGAAGCCCCAGAACATTCCTTCCTCATCTGTACAATGGGTCCATCTCCCTGTAGCTCCTCAGACACTTAAGTGTGAAACTGCATTTTTAGGGACTTCATTGAATGACAGCTCTAAGTGATAACCTGTTTAGTCAGGAGGACTGCTTAATATAAAGGGATCGGGCTTAAGCCCACAGGGTTCTCCCTGAGCAATCCCTCCCATAGCAAAGCCACAGGCAGAGGCCGGCCTCCTCTCTTCCCTTGAGACAGGCCTGGCCTCTTCCCATAGACTCTGACCCTTCGCACACCCTGATCTAGCCTGATTCCAGGGAGAGCCTCCTCTGGTGGCCCAGTGGTGTCCAATTCTCTGCGACCCCACGAACTGCAGCCCACCAGGCTCCTCTGTCCTCCACCATCGGAGTGGGTCGACTCCTCCCACTTCACGACAAGGCTGTGATCCATACAAGGGGAGAGCCCCACCGTTGATTTCAGTCCGGGGTCTCTTTAAGCAGCCGCTGCCAGCACTGTGGGGGATTCGTGGTGACTCAGCCTTGGCCCCAGAGAAGCTGGAGGCTCTATGGCTCAGCCAGGATGTGGCTCTGAGCCTTTGAGCTGCTGGGAGAAGAGAAAGCTGTTCCCTGGGGCCTCCTGAAGCTCCCTCCCTTCTGTCTGACCAGCCTGTTGATTCCCCTACCAGCAGCCACCGCCGAGGTGCGCATCGGCCCAGCTACACCACCATCCTCACCGAGGTGCATGCAGAAAGAAGGGTTCATCCTTCCAAGGGCAT
The DNA here is from genome assembly GCA_006408675.1 of Madoqua kirkii. Lineage (NCBI taxonomy): Eukaryota > Metazoa > Chordata > Mammalia > Artiodactyla > Bovidae > Madoqua > Madoqua kirkii. The sequence goes on along the minus strand of SJYC01045414.1, from coordinate 62,850 downwards.
GAAGGGCAAGAGCATCGCTTGCCTGCCCCCCAGGGGGAATCAAGCCCGAGGTGGAGAAGACAGAGGGGGCTTCTGCCTCCTCCTCCTCTCTCCTCTCCTTCCTTGAAGGCAGCTTATCTGAGTGTAGAGAACTCTGCTCTGTCCCTCTTTGATGGGAACATGGGCATAGCCAGGGAACCAGGAAGCCCAGGAGCCCCGCATAGTTCGCAACTGGCCTATTTCCACTCGTTTCTAAGCAACATGACACAAAATCCCCTGGAACGGGATCTCCGAGCCAGCAAACTGGAAGGCGCCAGGCCCGCTCTCGCTCACACCCACCACATCACAGCGCGTGGGGGCTCGGGCATAAGTGGCGAGCAGATGCGGAGTTCTGCCCTGCGCCCAGGGCCCCAGGGGTTCCTTTCAGGGCTCAAGAAGGAGAGGAGGTTCAGTCCCTTGCAGGCAAAAGACAAGGCCACCCAGCTCACCGCGATGCTCCACTGGCCCACCCTCCCCATCTGATCCCGACTGCACGTGGCTTGGGGTCTTCCATGTACCCACCTCCAGCCCGGCCGGCCTCGGAAAGCCAGGACAAGGCTGCCTCAGCCCTTCCTGCCGACAGACAACCCGCCTCCTCCAGCTCAGACATTCTCTCCTTAGCATCCTCCTTAAGACATTTGGACAAAGACTTAGCAACTGTTACTCGATTCCCTTAACAGAAAAAAAGAAAAAACACTCCTTCCCTTGTTTTATCCATCCCCCTCAGGACCACTTTCTAATTATGTTTGAAATGATGTCACCTCAAGGGGTAAGTACATGAGGTGTACCTCCCCAGGCACTCAAGTCTGCAGGCAGGTAGAATCTGAAATCTTGGGGAGAGTTCAGGAAGCAGGCCTTGCATTGAAGATGAACATCCACTCAACACAAGAAAAGGGTGGGTTTTCCTGTATGTCAACCGGGACTTAGTAAGAATACCGCATGGGTTGCCGCTCCCTCCTCCCGGGATCTTCCCAACCCGGTGATCAAAGCTGGGTCTCCTGCATCAACAGGTGGATTCTCTACCGTCTGAGCCACCAGGGAAGCCCACTTTCATTTGCAAACCTGACTTTAGAAAATATCTACAGGTTCATCCTCCCTAAAGAAAGAATACACACACACACACACACACACACACACACAATTAGAGGGGAGAAATGGTAGGAAACTTGCATCTGTTTTGCTCCACTGAAGTGGGTTGTTTTTTTTTTTTTTCACTTCAAAGTACAAGCTCCATCATGCAAGAAACAAAAGTGAGTTGAGTTCCAAGGGCCAAGCAAAGCAATGGACACAACTGTCCAAGGAGCCTGTACGTGGAAGGCGTGACCTGTGTCTGCCCAGCTCCCCTGAGAGGCTTATGGAACACCGGCCAAGCTGGGGAACCCAGCTCTGCGTGGGGAGCTGCCCCCACCTCCCTTGTTAAAAAGCACATTTTACTCAGGGATAGTTGATTTGCAATGTTGTGTTAATCTCTGCTCTACAGCAAAATGACTCAGTTGTACCTATTATACAGATTCTGTTTCTCTTTTCATTTATTTTTATACTGAAGTAAGTTGACTTACAACATTATATCAGTTCTGGTGGCTCAGAGAGTAAAGAATCCACCTGCGATGCAAGAGACCCGGGTTTAATCCCTGGGTTGGGAAGATCCCCTGGAGAAGGGAATGGATGTCCACTCCACTATTCTTGCCTGGAGTAGTCAAGGACAGCAGAGCCTGGTGTGCTACAGTCACAAAGAGATGGACATGACTGAGTGAGAAACACCACACACACCACCCCCACCAACCCCGGCCCCACAGCCAAGTGGCTCGGTTATGCACAGCGACGTTCTTTGTGCCATACTCTTTTCCATTCCCCTTTATCCCAGGATACTGAATGTCATCCCCTCTGCTACACAGCAGGACCCTGTTGCTGCCCTCTGCAGTGGTCTTTCACACTTCACACACCACCCAAATCAGCCCTAAACGGAACCCAACATCAGAGGCCCATCAGCCTCTCACAGCCTACTTCGCACACTCACATAGTAGGTGTTCAGGAAACTTCCCCGAATTTCACTGAACCTGCTGCAAATAAAACGAAGCCACGGTCCCCCTAAGCCGAGAGGCCTGGGCCCTCAGGAGGCATGTTAACTCTTTCATGCTCCCCAGACCCCACGCGTGTCACTCGAGATTAATGAGCACCGTGTCCCCAACATCCCCAGGGTCAGCCTATCGGAATGGAAACAGGAATGAGCGAGGAACAGCCTCAGAAGATCAGAAATCTCCCAAATGACGGTGAAACAAACAAACAAAAAGCAGAAACGGGGGTCATTCCGTCTAGCGGCTGACTCGGAGAGGAGCGAGGTTTTCTCCTGTCGCAGAACAAACCGTGATCTGAGTTTGGAGCTTTTCAAACTGAAAGCCAGCTAACGCATCTAAGTAAATGACACAGCAAAGCCCTGCACACTTTCTGGAAGCTGCCAGAACTCTAGAAGGGCACCAAGTTGATGTGGAAGACAGGATGCACTGATTTTTTTTTTTAAACCCAGGTCTTATTAACAATGACCCATTACTGTCCACATGCTAAGTGCCTGACCCAGCACGGTGATTTACAGTTACCAGCACATCCCATTCTCTTATAGTCCTCACGTAAAGACCCCTGTCATCCCTGCTCTTCAGGAGGAAAAGCCAAGAGCTTGCAGCACTGAGAGAAAATTTAAAGGGCCAGCTGACTTGAAGCCACAGCCCTAACGTTACACAGACTCTCTGACCCAAAGAGAGGACTCTGCTGCACAAGGCGCAGAGCCCGGATGGCCGACGAGGAACTGGCCCAGGACTTGTCCCATTTCCGACCCAGAAGATGGACGGGCCACAGCACTTGGCAGGATCACAGAGGATGGAGGGCTGCCTAGGAGGGGCCCCTCCCCACACAGTCACCCCAGACCCCAGCAGCTCCAGACCCTGAAGCTCCCATGGCCCCGGCCCAGCCTGGCAGGGAGGGAGGCCCAATGGTGCCCATGAACATCCAAACGGCCTCCCCTAGGAGGCAGCGGGAAGTCTCTATAGCAGCAGGCCACTGACAGGGAGATGAGAGGCTCAGATCAAGACTTGAGGACCAGGTTAAGCCTAGCCCAGATGCCCCCAGCAGCTGCCCAGTTGTCCTTTGCAGGAGTCCTCATCCTGAGCAGAGAACAAGAGTGAAATCTGGAATCTCGCGTCCATCAAACTAAGTACAAGAAGCCAGGAGCAAAAGGCCACGGAGCGAGCTACCGTTGACACGCAATACCCAGACCTGGTGAATCCAGAGGCCGGAAAGCAGATTCAAGGTTCCCAGGGTCCACCAGGGTCGTGGGAGGGAGGGTCCCTCCGTGCAGGGAGGGAGGGTCGTGACTGCTAACGGGTGCGGGGCTTCCTTCCGCGGTCCTTCTGGAAGCTTCTGGAACAAATGGTGGTGATGGCCACACCACATCGTGAATGTCCTTAAGGCCACTGACCTGTACACTTTAAAATGATCACAAGGGCGCATCTGACGTTATAAGCCTTCTGCCATTGTTATGGGGGGCAAAAAAGGGTGAATCTCTAAAGAACCGCTGAACTTATTCAATCAAGCGTGAGACCAAAAGCTTGGAGCCGGGTCTGAGGTTTTCTGAGGTTTAGAACTGGATGTTCCCCTAAGACCCTCCAGTTTATGAAGTCGGTGTTTAGAGAGAGGGTGGAGTGGGCAGGGAGGGAAGGAAGAGGCAGGGAAGGCGGCCAGGCCCCCGAGCCAGAGCGCTGACCGGCTGAGCTGCTGCCCGGAGAGCCCCTCCCTAGCCCCTCCAGGCTCGGGCAGCCCCCCACCCCCTCCCCCAGGCTCAGGCAGCCCCAAGACCCTGCAGACCGGCCCCCCACTGCCTCCACCTGGCAGGCATCGCCGCAACTTTCTCGGGGCTGGGAGCCCAGTGTCCTTGGTCCAGATCACAGACTCAACACCAGTTTATCTGCACTGGGCAAATAAGGTGGCAGCAAGTGGCGGAACTCTGACAATATTTAATGACTCGGGGCTGGGGGCGGCTTTGCAGGATGCAGGAAGGCAGGCAGAAAACTCCAGGGGAAATTCCGTTGGGCTGGGGGGGTAGATAAAAGGGGACCGTAAAGCAATCTTGACAGGCTAACAGACAGGTAATATTCCCACGGTGTTGACTTAACCAGGCTAGCGCTGCAGGTGGCCCCGATCAGGCCGGCGCAAGAGCCTGGGCAGCTGAGGGCTTCAAGGAAACAAAGATCCAGTCACAGAAGACCAAACAGCAGCCAGTCAGAGGCTGGCCGCTCCCCCCGGCTCGGAAGTCACCCGGAGATGCTTCCTGGAGACCGACCTGGAGAGAGAGCCTCCAGCAGGACGGACGTGGTGCAGGAGCCGACACGTGGGGACGGCTTCTCGGAAAGGCTGGGGCACGGACAAGGGGAAAACGCCACCCACACCACCCCGCCCCCCCATGCCAAGGCTCGCCAGTTCCGTGACTCCTAGTCCTAGAAAGAAGGCCTTGTTGGTCCCACCCGTGGCCCCAGGGCTTCTGGTTCAGGATGTAGAGACAGCAAACAGCGCCATCGCCAAAATCCGAATTGATCTCACCTATATGGGTTCTGCCATCTCCTGCCTGTAACACTCAGGGTGGGTTCCTGCACATGTCCAGGACTCCACTTCCTCATCTGTAAAATGGGGCCATAATTCTCACAAGGTGGTTTAACACATAGGTGGTGGTGGTGGTTGTTTTAGTCCGTAAGTTCTGTCCGACTCTGCAACTCTGGACTGTAGCCCCCCAGCTCCTCTGCCCATGGGATTTCCCAGGCAAGAATGCTGGAGTGGGTAGTCATTTTCTTCTCCACAGGATCTTCCCCACTCGGGGACTGCTGACTAAGTCCCCAGGGAAGCCCAACAAATGGCTTACTTATGATTAATTATGCATTCACGTAATTGGTATAAATATCAATGCTATTGAGATTTCCCTGGCAGTCTTGTGGTTAAGATTCTATGCTTCCAAGGGGGTGCGGATTCGATTCCTGGATGGGGAACTAAGATCCCACAAGCTGTGTGGTGCAGTGAGGGGAAAAAAAAAAAATTGTAAATCAACCGCACGTCATTAAATGTTTTTTAAAAAGTTTAAATTGATACTATTGAATATCGACTTAAATAATGAGTGGGAATAAACAAATAACACAAGGGTCGAGGGGAGCACAGCGCCTGGGTGATGGGAGGTGCTCACGACGTTTCATTTTCCTTTAGCGAGTGTGTCTCCCACCCACCTGCCCAGATTCAGGATGAGATCTTCTAAATACAGCCAAACAGCGGACAGACTGGGAGGTGCTCGATTTTTCAGAAGGTATGAGGGCCGTTCTCTCCCCACCCACGCTGCCGAAGAACGGGGAGAAGACGGGCGTCCCGGCGGCTTAGCAGTGAGGAGTCCGCCTGCCGCTGCAGGAGACACTGGTTCCAGAAGATCCCTCGCGCCTCGGAGCAGCTCAGCCCGTGTGCCCCACAGCCCCTGAGCACGCGCTCCAGAGCCGGGGAGCCTCCGCTACTGAAGCCCACGGGCCCTACAGCCCGGACTCCGCAACAGGAGACGCCGCCGCGACGAGACGCCCGCGCACGGCCGCTGGAGAGGAGTCCTGTTCACCACAGCCAGAGACGAGCCCTTCAGCAATGAAGCCCCAGTACGGTCCAAAACAAACCAAATAGAGATGCTGGAAAAGACCCTGATGCTGGAAAAGACGGAGGGCAAATGGAGGAGGGGGCGACAGAGGATGAGACGGCCAGATGGCATCTCAATGGACATGAGCTTGAAAAACTAAACAGAACATGAGTTTCAGCAAACTCTGGGAGATGGTGAAGGGCGGGAAAGCCTGGCGTGCTGCAGTCCACGGGGCTGCAGAGTCACACACAACGGTGCGACTGAACAGCAAAATGTTAAAAGAATGGGGACAAAGCTCCTTACGTGAATAAACGAGGCGTCATCCTGGCTTAGGCGCCAGAGGAAGACACCCAAGCCAGCCCCCACCCTCTGAGACCTTGGCAGACACACTCAGCACCCCGATACAGTTCCATGTGCCTGAGTTTCTCAGAGAAAGTAAAATTCTCAGAGTCACTGAACCAGCACAGAAGGGGCGCCAAGAGACTGACTTCATTTCCTTCAGGCTCCCTGGCCTCTGTTACAGGACACTATTCTGAGGTTGGATTATATATTTTTCGGTTATTTGGAAAATCATTGTGGCTTTAAATAATAAAATTCCGAGTGACATCTGTCAGCCCCAGTGACCATGAGTCTGCTAAACGGCGTTTTCTTTTTTTTTTTTTTCATTTCTGAAAAGTGCAATGAAGTAAGTGTTACCCAGAAAGGCTTGTAAGAGTCTTCAGGGTTGTGTATTAAACACTCTCTTGAAACGGGTCCCAAGGCATGTACTGGAGACCTAGGAACAGGCACGAGGGAGATAGTGGAGGAGAGGGGAGCCTGGTGAGCTGCAGTCCGTGAGGTTGTGAAGAGTCAGAGATGACTTAACAACAAGGGCAACGAGATGGATAAATGGGTGTAAGGAGAGGAGCACACAGTCTCTTACAAAGATCACGGGACTCAGGAGGGGTCAGGAGTTTCATTCAAACCACTGGGAAATACATTTTACACGTTTCTGGCCTTTGAACTGTCTTTCTTCATAAAGACCTCTGTGATATAAGGAGGGGAGGATTATTCTCCACATGTGACCGAAAAGAAAACTGAGCAAAGAGATGATGAAGACCCCCCCCACCCCCCAACCGGAATCTCAACACGGTAACAGCAAAGCTGGGCAGCACCCAGCTCGCCCACCGTCCTGGCATACTCGATTTCTTGAAACGGTGTTTTGGAGCCAGAGTCAGGCATGACTGTCGTCAGTCACTAAGTCGTGTCTGACTCTTTGCGACCCCATAGGCAGGCTCCTCTGTCCTTCACCATCTGCTGGAGTTCCTCAAATTCATGTCCCCTGCGTACATGGCGCTATCCAACCATCTCATTCTTTGCCTTCCCCTTCTCCTCCTTCCCAGCATCAGGGTCTTTTCCAACGAGCTGGCTCTTCGCATCAGGTGGCCAAGGTATTAGAGCTTCAGCAACAGTCTTTCAAATGAATATTCAGGGTTGATTTCCTTTAGGGTTGACTGACTGGATCTCCTTGCAATCCAAGAGACTTTCAAGAGTCTTCTCCAACACCACAGTTCGAAAGCACCAATTTTTCAGCGTTCAGTTTTCTTTATGGTCCAACTCTCACATCTGCACATGACTATTGGAAAAACCATAGCTTTGACTAGTCTTTGTCAGCAAAGTGACTTAGAGCCTTTGTCTCTCCAAAAATACATCTCCTGCATCCCATCCATAGCCTGCAGACGATCCTAACCGAGGGGGCCGGGAAGTGATCCCACGTCCCATCAGTCTCGCCAGCAGCTGGTACCTAAAGCGCATCACCGTGTGCGGCCTTTGCACCCAGGAAAACACTCCTAATCACATTTCTGGAAATTGACGAGAAGTGGCTTGCCAAAAGAGGGAAGGACCAGACCACACCTCAGGGCTCCCCGTGCAAGCAGCGCGGGAAGCCAGAGACGCTGAAACCGCACCGGGAGGTGCCCCGGCAGTGCCCCCGCTGTCTCATCCGGAGCACAGTAGGTGCGTGGTGCAGGCGGAATTAGGAGCCCTCTGGGTCCACAACCACCTGCATTAAGAGCTCTATGCTCAGGGGTTGGGAAAGAATTAAACTGGGACTATGGGGTCAACAGATGCACAAAACCGTATAAAATAGGTAAACAAAAGTGCATGGAGCTATATGCAATATTCTGTAATAAACTATAATGGAAAAGAACTGAAAAGAAAGAATATGTGTGTGTGTGTGTGTGTGTGTGTGTGTGTGTGCGTGTAACTGAATCATTTTACTGAGTACCTGAAACCAACACGATTGTAAATCAACAATACTTAAAAAAAAATTCTACGCTCCAAATGAGATCTATTCTATTGTTGTTCAGCTGCTCGGTTGTGAAAGACTTTGCGACCCCATGGACCATAGCATGCCAGGCTTCCCTGTCCTTCACTATCTCCCAGAGTTTGTTCAGTCATGTCCATTGAATTGATGATGCCATCCAACCATCTTATCCTCAGTCATTCCCTTCTCCTCTTGCCGTCAATCTTTCCCCAGCATCAGGGTCTTTTCCAACAAGTCAGCTCTTCATAAGGAGAAAAACTGCTCTGTGCTCCAGGGGTAACCAGAGTTTTCACCCATCATCTCTCCAACAGGATAAGAAGCAGGAAGGAAATCCCTTCAATAGATTTCTTTTCCAAGTCACAGAGCCCAATCCCCCATGGCTAACGCCCCAACACAAGACATGAGCCAACACAAAGGGCATAAAGTCTCCCCCAACCCCCGACACTCTGTGACCTTGTCCTCCAGGGGAAGCTAAAGTCAACTAATTAACCAATCGCTGGGCATCTCGTCGGAAAGCAGGTTTCAGTTCCGGAAACAGACTCACAAAAATCAACGTGGATTGCTACACATGAATTGTCCGAAGTCCAAAAATTTGACACTGCATCAAGGATGCAGAGGAGAATGAATCTAAAGCCACGAAGGAAAAAGCAACTGAGGTTAGATAAAGAAAGACCCTGGTGGAACCAGGAGGAAGGCTTCCAGAGCGTGACGAGCCGGCCACAGCTGACGAAGGGGGCTTTCCCCCCATCCTCTCTCGCACTGGGCGGGCAGGAGCTTTCTCTAGAGGAATTCATTATCTTCAGCTCCTTTCTGCAAAAACCGCTCCAAGAAAAAGAAGACATGTTTAACCAGAGATACAAGCTAGAAAGGGCCGCCGGCTCTTAAAACTTGGGCCATAATGTGCTAGAGGGTTGGTTTTGCCCTTAAAGGAAAGAAAATTTATGGTTTGTCAGATAAGTAGAAAGGAAAACCCTCAAGATGGAAACCTGGCCAGATAAAAGTCTACAAATGAGTAAAAAGTTTTCTTAAAATACAGTGTCTAAATATTCCAGCCACAAAAAGGTTTTAGGATCCACCGAGCTTCATTTTTAACTCCAACCAAACCTAGCCACATCTCCACAAGAAAATATGCCTTTCTTTCTTTGTTGGATGGGTTTGTCTGCGGGCCATTCAGCTGGGAGACTGTAAACCTTGCCTTTTGCCACCTTAACAGTACGATGAACCATAGAATGGCTAAGAGAGGGAGGGAGGGAGGGAGCATTACTGACAAACGGTACCTTCCAGAAGGCTGGAAATATTCTATTTCTTGGTGGTTCCATGGAGGTATACAGAAAAATTCACTGAGCCATACATTTAAGATTTGCTTTTTTTTTTTTAATTTTTTCTATGCTAAATTAAAAAAATTAATTGGGTTAGAGTTGATTTGCTATTTTTGTTTCTAATTAGCTTTTATTGTATAGTTGATTTACAATGTTGTGTTAGCTCCAGGTGCACAGCAAAGCGAGTCAGATATATATATATATATATATATATATGTATACACACACACACACACGTGAAAGAGGAAAAGTGAAAGTGATAGTCGCTCAGTCCTGTCTGACGTTCTGCTAACCCCGTGGACTGTAGCCCACCAGGCTCCTCTGTCCGTGGAATTCTCCAAGCGGCCCCTCACAGCACGTGTGATGTCAGTTCCCAGATTAGGGTTCGAACCTGTGCCCCCTGCGCTGGAAGCACAGTCGTAACCACTGGACCACCACGGCCTAGACGCATCCATTCCTTACTGTTTCTGCTCGCAAGGGGTCCCTCCCGCCCAGTCCACCTCCCCGGAAGTCTTCACGCGGTCTTAGACCCAGACAAGCGCTGTCCTAGGAAGACCTGTGGAGGATTGCCAGAGTCTGTCTTTGAGGCCATACGGCATGGCCTTGGAGCCTCAAAATTAGGGTTCATCTTTAAAGTCAGCACCAGGAAAACACACCCCCTGGGCCAACAGAAGCCCCCTGAGCCCCAGCAGCCTCCGCCAGGCCCTCCCGCAGCTGCTCTTCCGACTCCGCTGCCTGAGCAGAGGCGCCCGCCTCACTGACAAGCAGAAAGGGCAGCCCTCACGCTTCCCTCTAAGGCATTCATTTGTGGCTTTTATTTATAGCCCTGCACAGGCTTGTGCATAAATACATATGCCAGCCAGGAAGCATGGGCCTAGGTACACACACACACACCAGAAAAAGCAACACTTATTTGTACACATGCACAGCGCAATTAAGGATAAGTCCGTTCGCTGCTTCTAGAAGCCGAGAACCTATTAATTGTCACACTTTTGATGCCAGAAACAACCCCAGAAATAAACATCGTCATTTTAATCAGCTCTCACAACCATCCCAATGAGAGCAGAGTAGGAATTTAGCAAGTTCTCTCCCTTTGTTCTCTCTTTTTTTTGGAGGGGGGGGGATGTGGACCATTTTTTAAAGTCTATTGAATTGGTCACCATGTCCCTTCTGCTTTATGCTGCGGTTTTTGGCCCTGGATCCATGGGATCCTAGCTCTCTGACCAGGGATGGAACCTGCACCGGTGCCTTGGGAGGCAGAGTCTTAACCCCTGGGCCGCCAGGGAAGTCCCTTTGCTCTTCATTAATTTAAGAATTTGGAAAATGGAGGGAGACTTCTGGTCTCCAAAACTGATCCCCAGTGCAGCCTGTCTCAGACAGCATGAAATCAGAGACCCTTTACCCACTTAAAGGTCCTGAAACGCGTTCAGATAATCCCATGGGGGGTGGGCATAAAGGTCAGAGGAGATATTCCTAATGACGTGACCCAGCAACTGCAGTGAACCAGGAGATAGCTGGACGGATGGGCCAGGAGAGGACCCAGGCTAGATTATTCCTTGCACTTGATTTTTTTAATTAGTTATTTTTTTTATCCTTTGGCCGTGCCAAAGGCCACGTGGGAATCTTAGTTCCCCAACCAAGGATCAAACCCGTGCCCCGCTCTGCATTGGAAGCGTGGTGTCCTAAGCACCGGACCACCAGGGAAGTCCCTATATCTTGTAACTAAAATATAACCACCCTGATCACTGAAATTTTACAGAAAAAAGGAAAGAATCCAGCCGCTGACGTGAGGCTTTCTATAACTCTCTCTCTCTGTGCACATTTGTTTCTCTCTTCATTCTGATGCTCATCCAGGATATCAGCTCCCTCCGCGCCCACTCCCATGCATATCTGACAAAAGATTCAAAAGTCCTCTAGTATCTACCCTAAAGGCACTTGATGAAAAAGCTTCCGGCTGGAGCTATCCGTGAGCCCATGATACAGGAACACAGTCTGCAATAATGTTGCAGGTTGCAGCCCACGAGTTACCCCAAATGGTGAGAAAATTTGTGCTGATCACACAGAAGCCACCTGCAAGAAACGGACAATGTTCTCTGGCTGGAATGGCTTGTGCTGGACCCACAGTTTAGCAGGGAGAGAAGCCAGAGGCAAACATCTTTAGTAGCTTGTGCCCGAGTTTGGGATGAAAGTCGGTGGGAAACCCAAGCAGCACTGTCTGCAGTGTCATCTCATGGCGGGATGGGGTCAGTGAAGGTGACTTCTAAGAAACTTCTGGGCTGCCAAGACCAAACCCTAGACCTGCCAGAAGTATCAGTTCATGCCTGTGTCTATAATCTCCCAGAGGAGCTGGGACATTAAAACTTGAAAAGCATTTCACGGAAGAGGATGTCTTCTGCGTCTTGGTTGTATACCCTCTCCTCAGTCTCTTCCTGGTATCCACCACTCTCGGCTTCCCGCTATCCTCAGCACCCTCCCAATAAAGCCCCCCAACGACGCCAAGATACATAGCTGAATACCCTCTGAGGGGTTTTCCGCCTAAACTCAGAAGTACATAGGGCTTCCCAGGTGGCAAAGCACTAAAGAATCCACCAGTGCAGGAGACACAAGAGGTGCGGGTTCAATCCCTGGGTCAGGAATATCCCCGGGGGTAGGAAATGGCACACTCCAGTATTCTTGCCTGGAAAATTCCATGGACAGGGAGCCTGTTGGGCTATAGTCATGGGTGGCTATTGGACATAACTGAGCAACTGAGCGTGCGTGCACATGTACACGCATGCACACACACACACACACACATACACACAGGACATAAAAACAGAGAAGGTGTGAAAAATCAATTTGAAAAACACACTCACTTCTACCATCAATGACGTTGGTTATTCATCATAATTCCACATCTCCAAAACTCAAATTCCAGCCATCGATTCAACCCGTGCTAAATTCTAATCACTCTTGAAAGGAAACACATCAGCCCAGTTCAAAGCAACATATGATAAGGATACACTGAAAATAATACCCAAAGTTTCACAAAGAGAAACAGTTATGTCAAATTTCCCTTTGGCAATTTATCCATCCTAAAGTTTCTCACCCCATTATGAAGAAACACACCAAGGATGCAAGAGAAAGTAGAGAAAACGCTGACAAAGAGGGGAAAGGGGGTGACCTGAGTTATCTTATTAGAAAGAGAATAGGAGCTACTGTTTTCTCGAGGACTATTTCCTGGCATGGAGCTGTGTATACTTTATTAATAATTAAAGAAACATTTTTGTGTGTTTTGGCCATACCAGGCGGCATGTGGGATCTTAGTTCCCTGACCAGGGATCGAACCTGTGTCCCCTGCATTGGAAGACTAGAGTTTTAACCACTGCACCACCAGGGAAGCCCCTAGGACTATGCACTTAACATGCAGTGTCTCACATTCTCTTCCTCAAAACCTCTGCCTCCCAGTATTACCATCCCTTCCTTGGAGAAGGCAACAGCAACCCACTCCAGTATTCTTACCTGGAGAAGTTCGTGGAAGGAGGAGCCTGGTGGGCTACTGTCTATGGGGTCACAAACAGTCAGACACGAGTTAGCCACTAAACAACAACATTACCATTCCTTAGGGAAACTCCATCACGCCTCTGTGCTTCTGTGCAGGCGGTTCCCTCTGCCTGAGAAGCCCTTCCAGTCTCATCTCCTCCCTGAGACGTGCTCTGAACACCTCTTAACCGTCAGGAGACACTGCCTGTCCCTGGTGAAGTCTTCCCTCTATCCCAGGCACCGTTTTCCTAGAAGTCCAGACTCCGCTCCAGCCTCTGCCCACACGGCCACTGTAATCACCTGTCCCCAAGCCTTGTCTATTCATTACCTGAGCGCCGTCCTCAAGGGCACTGATCTAAAGGGACCTTTGTGTCCTCAGCATGTCACACAGAGCCAGGCCAGCAGTACAAGCTTCACAAATATTTGCAGAATAGAGCCAACACATGAACACATTTCTCCCATGAAGATCGACCGATAAGACGATTTCATTAAAAAAAAAAAAGCACGTATCAAGACTCCTTCCAGGTACAGGTGTTTACCAGCGGAAGACGCACCTCCACCCGAGGACAGCCTGTGCAGAGGGTGTCCAGCCTGCAGTTGACTTAAGCAAATTTCTCCACCGTCCATTTGGTCCAAGCAAACAACTACTTTGCTTTCTGCTCTCTCTCACTAAGACTTTTCAGAAAGTGCTTTCTTCTATGTTTTCTTGGCTGCGCCTGGTATCAGCTGTGGCGTGTGGGGCCTAGTTCCCTGATCACGGATTGAACCCAGGCCCCCCCCCCTCCTGCACTGGGAGCTCGGCGTCTTAACCACGGGACTATCAGGGAAGCCCCAGAAAGTGTCCTGAAGGATTTCAGGAAGCGGTGGGAGGGTCTGGCCTCACTGTTTTTCATTTAAGGTTTAGGTTGTAAGCCCAGCAGGTCAGCCTGCTTCTCTGCCATCAATCCTAGGAGAAGAGCTTCTTCAACTGCATCTCAAGAGGGAGAACCACCTACTGCCCACAGGAAACCACCCCTGGAGCCGAGTCACGGGGCCGGAAGGAGGGCAGCGGACATTCAAAGCCCAGACAGCGAGTCTCCGCGCCCACTGCGCTGAGACGGGGGTCTTCGGGTGTGGCACAGCTGTCCCCATGCACTCAGCAGGTTGAGTCTACGAAGTCTTTGCTGGAGACATTTCCTGGAGACCCTCCCGGGGAGGTGGGGACCCCAGAGGGGTCCAGCCGCAGCACTCAGCGGTCCAGCTGGTTCTTGGACAACTGCCAGACAGGAGACTGAATCCAAGCACGGGCACCTCTGTCCTCTCTGCCCCGAGGGTGATCCGCCACCTCTGCCACCAGCCCATCTACCCAGGCGGCCACAGCGAGCCGGATCAGCCACTGGGGGCCTGACCTGGAGCAGGACCTCCAGAGGAGAGAGCAAGGCAGTAATCCAGCTCCTCTGAGCCCTGTGTGTGCGAGGGACACCCCAGGCCCCCAGCCAACCTCACTCAGCGGGTAGCTAGGCAGACAGTGAGGGTCAGATTCTCCACTCTGCCCCCAGTGAGCGTGTGACCTAAGACAAGTTGCTTCCTTTCTCTAAATATGCTTCTTCATTCATAAAACATAAGTAATACCTACCTTCCAGAACTGTGGAAGGTATCAAGACAACCTCTGCAGAACACCTCCATCGGGGCATAGAATGTGGTCGATAAACGAGAGCTTTCTAGTATATACGTCATAGTCATGCCCTTGAGTGTTTGACTACAGGCTCCTGAGGGCAATCTTTCTCTGTTTCCTAGGAAGCTGCGTTCTCAGCACAGGCCTGATGCAAATAGCGCTGTTTGGAATACGATGCCCTACCTGTCAGCAGGATGAACCCTTGACAACACACCCCAGCGATGTGCCAGGCCTCTGGGACCTGCAGGCAAAAGGCAGAGGTGGGTCCCCGCGCCCACTGAGTTCACCTTCCCCGCGTCACCCTCGGCCTCACAGGGGAAATGGTCTGAAGAAGATGGCTGAGCCCTTGTTGACTGGTCCTGCTCTATAAATAGCGCTGTTTGGAATACGATGCCCTACCTGTCAGCAGGATGAACCCTTGACAACACACCCCAGCGATGTGCCAGGCCTCTGGGACCTGCAGGCAAAAGGCAGAGGTGGGTCCCCGCGCCCACTGAGTTCACCTTCCCCGCGTCACCCTCGGCCTCACAGGGGAAATGGTCTGAAGAAGATGGCTGAGCCCTTGTTGACTGGTCCTGCTCTAACTGAAGCTCGTCCACACCCAAGGGGCACCCCAGCATGGCCTTGTCGGCCTCGTCCCGATGAAAGGGCTTGATCTTCTTTAAAGGAATCTTGGGAGGCACAGAGCAAGGAGATGGGCAGGAGCTCCCTGGCCTGGGGAGCCCCGAAGCCACGCAGACCTTTCACCCTGCCTGTGCCACAGCTTCTAACATCAGTGTGCCTTTCACCTCCAGGGGTGAGATTCTCCACACGCATGCAAGTGCACACGTGTGTGGACACGACACACACGGACACAGCACACATGTGTACATGACAAACGTGCACGTTACATGCACATGCACACGCATACATGACACGCGCATGCAGGTGTGCACATGTGCACACACGTGTACATGCCACCCGTGCACGTGACGTGCACATGCACACGTGTAGGTGATGCACACGTGCACTTGTGTACATGACACACTCATGCACACAACACACACATCCTTGGCGGCACGCTCTCCATCAGTGTAAACGAGACACGATGAGACGGTTATCTCGTCTTGTGACCACGCTAAGCATGGCCGTTACAGACCGCGCGGCCCTTTGTTCAAAATGGCAGGGTTGTTCACTGTGCAGTCTCTGAAGCGGGGAGCGGATCCCATGACTACGAGAGGAAGAGATCCGCAAAGCTCTAGGCCAGGGGCAGGGGGAGCTACTCTCTGACCGGCGCACAGGTGGGGTCGCCAGGGGGAAAGGGTGCTCTGGGGGCAGGCGGGCACCGACCACCAGCCAAGTGGGTCAGAGCCCCGCTCCGGGTCCCGGCTCCTGCTGCACTGCCTGACATGGGATGACCTCGGGCAGGGACCACAGCCTCTCTCAGCCTCACCCCCCACCACGGGGACCACGACAACGCCAGCTCTGGGGTCTGCAGCGAATGAACAGGGGCCATCTCCATCTCCACAGAGCACTCAGCACCGCGTCTGGCTCACGGGGAGCGGGGAGTAAGCACCAGCTTTGAAGACATGACCACCCGCGCTCTCAACTTGCTTGGCCTCCACCCTCCAAAGGACAGCTGCGCGTTCGCTCCATCCAGGGCTGAGCAAATCGAACCCGAGAGCCGCTGCGATTCGCCAGGGGCACAGAGCGGCCTGGGGGCTGCGCAGCGTGCCCGTGGAGGGCCGTCCCCACCGCCCTGTCCCAGGGCCACCTTCCCTGGCCCATCAGGGCTTTGTTCCCTCTGTCCCTGTCCCACTGTGGCTTCTTTCCAGAGTCCTGAGAAACCACATGACCCCTCGTGCCCCTCGGAGGCCGCCAGGGAGCGCGGCAGGAGACCGCAGACGCAGAGAAACTTTTAAAGAGAAAAGTAAAAGAAAAGACCGCTTGCCTTCTCTCGGGGAGGTACCCTGCTGCCCCCACGGAGAAGGGAGGGCAGCGCCCCCTCCTCTTTCTGCCCCTGCCCTCTGCCACTCCAGGTGGGTGCATGCTTGCCGAGTCCTGCGCTGGGACCTGGCCTCCTGGGAGCTGTCAGAAGATCTCAGCTCTCCCCCCACCCGCCCCCCACGTCCGCCCCAGAGGGGAGAGGAGCTGGCCTGGGAGGAGCGGCCTGACCGCCACCACTCCCTCCACATTCATTCCAGGGTCCTCCAAGGGGACAGGGGCCTGATTCTGTGACCCCTGAGCCCCGCCTCTCAGCCCCCAGCCCCCAGGCAGCTTGGGAAGCCTCCCACCTACATTCAGAGGCCTGGAGGCACCAGGAGGGAGCTCAGCGCTCAGAGGCTTGGACACCCAACTCTGTGTCCCCCAGAACCGCTGATCCGAAAATGGGTGCTCCCTTTGCAAACAGAAACCAGGCCGCCCTGGTCTTTGCAAGGAGCCACATCTGCACAATCCTGCCCTCCCTGCAAACTCCAAGCCCCTCACCCTCCTCCAAACGTCTGAATCACAGCCTCCATGAGAGGTGTGTGCACCGAAGCCTAGCTGGCAGCCGTCTGCATGCAGAACTTCAGAAGTGGACCCACTCCAGTGCGACTGGTTCAGAAGCTGGCTAGCCGAGCAAAAACGTACATGGTGTATTAAATTAAAAAGCTCAGCTACATCCACTCGAGTGAATAAACAGATCCTATGTGGGGAGTGGGGCTGGGGGGCAGGGGGTGCAGACCTGTGCAGTGAACAACAGTAAATCTTGAAACCAAATATCAAAAATATACAAGTCCTTTCTAAGTGAAAAATCATGACTGCTTTTTATTTCCTTCTTTGTGCTTCTCAGCATTTTATAAAAGTGCACCGCGGCAGGTTTGGAGTCGGATAAAAAAGCTCATCTTTGAAAAGCCTCCTTTTTTCTTTTTCTTCTCCTACATTCCATCGCCGGCCAGCTCGCTTGAACTCGGTGTTCAAACACCTTTCTTGCGGAGCACAAGCCCCAAGCGGGATTTTTTTGAAGCGAGGTTAGAAGCTTGAAAAAAGGAAACAGACCAGCCCTGCCATTTCTCCCTTCAATTCCCAAACGCAAATCGGAGTAAAGATGGAACGAAACTGCACGGCTTCAGGATGCCCCCGGGGCTCGGGGGTAGCCGACCTGGTAAATATCTTTGAAAAGCCTCCTTTTTTCTTTTTCTTCTCCTACATTCCATCGCCGGCCAGCTCGCTTGAACTCGGTGTTCAAACACCTTTCTTGCGGAGCACAAGCCCCAAGCGGGATTTTTTTGAAGCGAGGTTAGAAGCTTGAAAAAAGGAAACAGACCAGCCCTGCCATTTCTCCCTTCAATTCCCAAACGCAAATCGGAGTAAAGATGGAACGAAACTGCAGGGCTTCAGGATGCCCCCGGGGCTCGGGGGTAGCCGACCTGGTAAACAGCTATTGATGAGGCCGCACAAACGCAGTGCAAGCAAATAAACAGCTGAAAAAAAAAAGACACGTTTTAACAAGAATCAAGTCAGGGGCAGCAAGGGTACTCTGGAAGGCCAGGCCAAGGGGGGAAACAGTGCCCAAGACGCAGGCTCTTCCGCCGGGGGCTGTCCGTGGGGAGGCCCTGGGCCCCGAGCGGCGGCTTTGTGCGCCCGGGAAGCTGGCCGCCGCGGAGGGAGCGGCGCTGCGCCCCCGCCCTAGGCCGCGGGCCGGCTGGGCGCCCGTTCCCGGGCAGGGCGGCGGGAGGCCGCGGCCGCCGGCGGAGCCACAGCTCCATCGCGCGGCCGCTCGGAGAACAGCCTCGCCGCGCTCCGGGAAGCGGTCCAGGGCTCCGCGCCTCCAGCGGTCCCGGGAGGGTCTAGAGCCTGGCCGGAGCCCGCCAAGCTGTCGCTCCCGGGCCCGCAGCAGGAGCCCGCAGACGGACCAGCTGTCCCTGGGAGTACAACCCGAGTCCGGCCTGGAACCGGCCGCCCAGGGATGCTCGGCGCTGCTCTTGCCATCGGGGACCAGACCCACCTTCTCCTCCTTCGGCATCTCATTCCACGCGAGAAAGGTCTGCTCTCCAAAAGGAGAGGGGCCCGAGGGAAGGGCAGGTCTGATGGGCAGTCTGGACGGACTTCTGGCCATTCCGCGTTTTTGCATCAGGAACTCAGCCTCGGGCCTGCAAGTGAGCCGCTGGCACGTGTCATCCGGGCTTGGGGCACGGCCCTCAGTGCCCTGCATGGTCTACAAACCTAGAGCGACTTCTGAAACAGCCCTGACTCCAGGCGCCTCCCGAGACAGGATTCCATCCTCAGAAACAAATGGCTGGATGACCTGCTTTCGTTCCTTGTAGCTGCTGGTGGAGTTCCACTGTGTGTGTGTTGGGGGGATGGGGGGGGAATGTCTTCTTTATCCCTGTATCTGTCGACGGGCATCTGGATTTTTCCCACGTCCTGGCTATTGTAAACAGTGCTGCAGTGACCGTAGGTGGGCATGTGTCTTGAATTATGGTTTTTTCAGAGAATATGCCCAGTAGTAGGGTTGAAGTGTTAGTTGCTCGGTCGTGTCTGACCCTTTGTGACCCCACTGGCTGTAGCCCACCAGGCTCCTCTGTCCATGGGATTCTCCAGGCCAGAATACTGGAGTGGGTTTCCATTCTCTTCTCCAGGGGATCTTCCCGACCTGGGGATTGAACCCCGGTCTCCCGCACTGCGGGCAGATTCTTTACCGTCTGAGCCGCCCGGGAAGGCAAAGTAATGGGGTTGCTGGGTCCTTTTACTACTCGACTGAGACATCTAGCTGAAAACTCTCTTACTGAGGCTAAACCTGCCTGTGGTCCTTTCATAAACTTCTCACTCCTAGTCCATCACCGAGCTCTCCAGTCAGTAGATTTTAGGGGTTTTATTTTTCGTTTTTGTCTTTTTATTGTTGCCCACAATAAAAATTAGAATTGGCAATAATAAAAAGAGACAAATGTTGGGATTATGGGGTCACTAACTGAAGAACAAGTGGTCTCCATCGTAGACCACTGAAGGAAGCTGACGCAGGAGGAAAAAAAAGTCCTCAGAACACCAGCGGGAACATACATATTAATAAGGGTATGATATGAGCCTCCCTGGTGGCTCAGTGGTAAAGAATCCACCTGCCAATGCAGGAGATGAGGGTTCACTCCCTGGGTCAGGAAAACCCCCTGGAGAAGGGAATAGCTACCCACTCCAGTATTCTTGCCTGGAGAATTCCACAGGAAAACAAAAGAAAACAAAAAAATCCTTAGAACACCAGCAGGAATATACATATTAATAAGAATATTATATAACAGGAAACCATAGCAAAGGCACTGAGCATCTCCCTGAATCTTTTCAACCTTAGAAGATGGTACTTTTACGATTTCTGTTTTACAGAAAAGGAAAGGAAAGGGCCCAGAGGTTAAATAACTTGCCCAGGTCTGCAGCTGGCAAGAGGTAGAGCCAGGGCTGGATCTCAGAGCCTGGAGCTGGCTCCTGGCCTGACTGCTTCCTCAATTCCATCTTTCAACTCAGCTCCCCCTCCTAAGGACGGATCCAGGTTTTGCTGGACCTGGACCTGAAGCTTGGACATTTTTCTGAAGGGAGGGACAGCTTCTCTAAGGAAAACAATGAGGTTCTAAGTACAGGTGAGGGTTTAAAAACACAGTCCGGTGCAGGGCGTGGAGGGTTCACGGAGGTGCGGGGCTGGCCCTGTGTGGCCTCCGGGGTACACCTAGCTCTGCGCCCCGACCTCCCTTGCAGCCGGGCTTCCTGAATCGCTGCATCCGCTCTTCCAGGCCACCGCTCCAGCCTCTGCAACTGCCACCCACGCCCAGACCCTCAAAACTGCTTTGGCTCAAGGTCACCCAAGGACAGGGGGCTTCCCCGGGTGGCTCAGTGGTAGGGAACCCACCTGGCAATGCAGGAGACTGGGGTTCACTCCCTGGGTCGAGAAGATCCCCTGGAGGAGTAAATGGCAACCCACTCCAGCATTCTTGATTGGGAAATTCCATGGACAGAGGGGCCTGGTGGGCTACAGTCCACGGGGTCGCAGAGAGTGAGACACGACTGAGCGACTGAAAGCGTCGTCCTGTGACAAGCGCTAAGCAGAGTCCTCCGCGGCCTTGGTGCTCCTCGCCCTGGAGACCCGGAGCACGCTCCCGGCTCCTCTCTTGCCATCCAGCCTCTCTCTCTTCGTCCCTCGTGGCTGGAATTTCTGTGTCCTGTTTCCAAAACGTCCTGATGCGCACGGGCAGAGGGATGAGAGTAACCCAGAGATGAGGGGACCCGCGGTTTCGGCCCTGGCCCCTGGTTAAGAGCGGCGTGGCCACCGGCCGCCTAGCAGCCCTCCCTGAGCTCACGGTGTCTCCCGCGCGGTGCTTGTTGCTCAGCCGCTTGGTCACGTCCGACACCATGGACCGCAGCACACCAGGCTCCCCTGTCCTTCGCTCTCTCCCGGAGCTGGCTCAAACTCGTGTCCATTGAGTCGGTGATGCCATCCAACCATCTCATCCTCTCTTGCCTTCAGACTTTCCCAGCATCAGGGACTTTTCCAATGAGTCAGCTGCTCACATCAGATGACCAAAATACTGGAGTTTCACCTTCAGCATCAGTCCTTCCAGCGAATATTCAGGGTTGACTTCCTTTAGGATGGACTGGTTGGATCTCCTTGCAATCCCAGGGACTCTCAAAAGCCTTCTCCAGCACCACAGTTCAAAAGCATCAGTTCTTCAACACTCTTCTGCATGATCAGGATTATACACCACAGGAGACTCAGAAGGTTAAATGAGATGATATACGCAGTGTGTTTAGTAGGAGGCTACGTCCTTGGGCTCCCGAATCACCGAGAGCCATGCCCAGCCCTGAGCTGACCGCCTCTGTGGCCTGAGCGCTAGGTGACTATTTCCAGCACTTACAGAATCACCTCACCCAGGGCCCCTCCCAGAAACTCATCTTGTCTCAAAGCACTCCTCCCCCGTGAAAATGTTCAAAGACAGAGGAATGGATAAACAAGATGCGGAACGCGTATACAGAGGAATATTACTCGGCCACCAAAAAGAGCAAATAAAGCTGTGTGCAGCAACACGGGATGGCCCTGGAGGTTGTCACGCTGAGTGAAGTAACTCAGACAGAAAGTCAGACAGAGAAGGAGAAATTGCAGATGACATCCCTTACATGCAGAATCTGAAAAGAAATTATACAAACGGAGTTATTTACAAAAGGCAAACAGACTCCCAGACTAGGAGCGAGCTCATGGTTACTGAGGGTAGGGAAAGGATTGGGCAGGGGAGGGATGGTTAGGGAGTTTGGGGTCGACATGGACACACTGCCAGACTTTAAACAGATAACCAGCAAGGACCTCCTGTACAGCACAGGGAACTCTGCTCCGTGCTGTGCGGCGGCCTGAATGGGAGCGGAGTCTGGGGGAGAGTGGGTGCGTGCTTGGGCACAGTTGAGTCCCGTCACTGTGTGCCCGAGACTATCACAACGTTGTTCAACCACTATCAGTTCAGTTCAGTTCAATTCAGTGGCTCAGTCGTGTCCGACTCTTTGCAACCCCATGAATCGCAGCACGCCAGGCCTCCCTGTCCATCACCAACTCCCAGAGTTCACCCAATGAATATTACTCGGCCACCAAAAAGAGCAAATAAAGCTGTGTGCAGCAACACGGGATGGCCCTGGAGGTTGTCACGCTGAGTGAAGTAACTCAGACAGAAAGTCAGACAGAGAAGGAGAAATTGCAGATGACATCCCTTACATGCAGAATCTGAAAAGAAATTATACAAACGGAGTTATTTACAAAAGGCAAACAGACTCCCAGACTAGGAGCGAGCTCATGGTTACTGAGGGTAGGGAAAGGATTGGGCAGGGGAGGGATGGTTAGGGAGTTTGGGGTCGACATGGACACACTGCCAGACTTTAAACAGATAACCAGCAAGGACCTCCTGTACAGCACAGGGAACTCTGCTCCGTGCTGTGCGGCGGCCTGAATGGGAGCGGAGTCTGGGGGAGAGTGGGTGCGTGCTTGGGCACAGTTGAGTCCCGTCACTGTGTGCCCGAGACTATCACAACGTTGTTCAACCACTATCAGTTCAGTTCAGTTCAATTCAGTGGCTCAGTCGTGTCCGACTCTTTGCAACCCCATGAATCGCAGCACGCCAGGCCTCCCTGTCCATCACCAACTCCCAGAGTTCACCCAAACTCACGTCCATTGAGTCGGTGATGCCATCCAGCCATCTCTTCCTCTGTCGTCCCCTTCTCCTCCTGCCCCCAATCCCTCCCAGCATCAGAGTCTTTTCCAATGAGTCAACTCTTTGCATGAGGGGGCCAAAGTACTGGAGTTTCAGCTTCAGCATCATTCCTTCCAAAGAAATCCCAGGGCTGATCTCCTTTAGGATGGACTGGCTGGATCTCCTTGCAGTCCAAGGGACTCTCAAGAGTCTTCTCCAACACCACAGCCCAAAAGCATCAATTCTTCAGTGCTCAGCTTTCTTCACAGTCCAACTCTCACATCCATACATGACCACAGGAAAAACCATAGCCCAGTACAAACTAAAGTTTTAAAGTGCTCTCCCCACCACCACAAGCCTGCCCCCTCCTTTTCTCTGCCAGTTTCTGGAGGGCACCACTGGCTATTCAGCATGGATAAGACACCAGGATCCATCTTGAATCCACCCTCCGCTGCACCAACAATCTCTGTGGATCCACACCTAGCATCACGCTCAGTCCACACCCTCCTGTCCCGATCATGCCCAGGTCCTCCTGACCTCACCCTTGGACCCCTGACCAGTTTCCTAAATGAGGGGCTTCCCCACTGCCCTCAACCTATCCTCCTCCCAGAAGGCCGAGCACCCCCAAACCATCTCCGCCTGATGGTGCTATTTCTCGACCTAAAATCCTTTTCCGTCAGTATGAACTGCAACCCAACCACAAAGCCCAGGATCCTCAGGCTCCTGTTGGGCATGTGTTTGCACGTCTCCCCCTGAACTCCCTGAAGGCTACTCCTCTAAAGGATCTTCTCAGACATCCCAAAGCTTTTCCTCTCCCCTCTGCGCTTCTGCACACAGGAGCCCACTACCTAGAATGCCCATCCCTTTCTCTACCAACCGCCTTCAGAGCCCCATCCAAAGGTCACCTCCTCTTGGAAGCCTGCCAGGATTCCTTCAAAGATCAGAACCAATTATCTGTGCCTCCTGTATCTACCTGGATCACGGCACTATTCAAACCCTACAACAGCAGTACTTATTTCTAGTTTCAGAGGCTATGTGGTGAGTTCTTTAAGAGCGTTCTTTGAGAGCACCAACATCTTAAAAGATAACAGAGGGCGCTGGGCAAGAGGGTGGGTTTTGGAACTGGGCACCGACACCCTGGGCACAAATCTAGTTCTGTTTATCCTGTCGCCACAGCTGGGTGATCTTACATCATTTCTCCAGGCTTCCGTTTTCTTGTCTGGATCATGGGATGAGGATGGGACGTCCCTTAGAGGAGGTGGAGAGGCGGTGAAAAGCTTTCAATAGTGCCCGACACAAGAAAACCCTGGCCAGGAGAAGCAAAGCACCAGCTCCTGTGCAATCGTAAACATTCTGGAGGGGCTTCCCCGGTGGCTCAGCAGTAAAGACTCTCCTGCAACGCAGGAGACATGGGCAGGGAAGAGCCTTGGGTCGGGAAGAGCCCCTGGAGAAAGAAATGGCAGCTCACTCCAGTATTATTGCCCGAGAAATCCCGGGGACGGAGGAGCCTGGCGGGGTACAGTCCATGGGGTCCCAAAGAGTCGGACACGACTGAGCACGTTCAAGTCGCTGAAGAACTAAAACGAAACAGCTGAGATTCATTGTAATCATATTTATTTAAGCCAACATATCTCAAATATCATTGTTTCAACATAAAATTAATATTTTAAAAATATCATTCACGAGCGGACTTCCTGGTCATCCGGTGGTTAAGAATCTGCCTGCCAATGCAGGGGCCGTGTGTTCAGTCCCTGGTCTGGGAAGATCCCACAAGCTGAGCAGCAAGGAAGCGCGTGCGGTACAGCCTCTGAAGCCGGAGCCGGCAGCAGGGGAGCGCCCGTGACGGGAGCAGCCCCGCCCCGCAGGCAGCCAAAGCCCGCGTGGCAAGGAGACCCAGGGCGGCCCAAAGGAAAAGAAGCAGCTTATTGTCAGCTGTCTGTGGCTTTCTCCACACCAAGCCTTTGAAACCCAGTGTGCACGCTCTGCTTAAAAAGTGGAAGAACCATCAGTTGCTCAGTCGTGTCCGACTCTTCACGGCCCCGTGGACTGTAGCCCGCCAGGCTCCTCTGTCCAGGGTGTTTCCCAGGCAAGAACACTTCGACTGAGCACGTTCAAGTCGCTGAAGAACTAAAACGAAACAGCTGAGATTCATTGTAATCATATTTATTTAAGCCAACATATCTCAAATATCATTGTTTCAACATAAAATTAATATTTTAAAAATATCATTCACGAGCGGACTTCCTGGTCATCCGGTGGTTAAGAATCTGCCTGCCAATGCAGGGGCCGTGTGTTCAGTCCCTGGTCTGGGAAGATCCCACAAGCTGAGCAGCAAGGAAGCGCGTGCGGTACAGCCTCTGAAGCCGGAGCCGGCAGCAGGGGAGCGCCCGTGACGGGAGCAGCCCCGCCCCGCAGGCAGCCAAAGCCCGCGTGGCAAGGAGACCCAGGGCGGCCCAAAGGAAAAGAAGCAGCTTATTGTCAGCTGTCTGTGGCTTTCTCCACACCAAGCCTTTGAAACCCAGTGTGCACGCTCTGCTTAAAAAGTGGAAGAACCATCAGTCGCTCAGTCGTGTCCGACTCTTCACGGCCCCGTGGACTGTAGCCCGCCAGGCTCCTCTGTCCAGGGCGTTTCCCAGGCAAGAACACTGGAGTGGGTTTCCATGTATGCCCTTCTCTAGGGCATCTTCTCGACCCAGGGATCAAACCCGGGTGTCCCACACTGCAAGAAGACTTTACCATCTGAGCCCCCAGGGAAGCCCCACGTGCTCCACCAAGAGCACCTCTAAGTGGGTTCACCCCAGCCGCAGCGGAGCTGCCAAAGGCCACGCATGGCTCCTGGCCGCTATGGGGGGGGGGGGGGAGGAGGGGGCAGCATGTTCTGGTGACCCTTCCCCCCAGAGACAAGGACTCCTGGAAGCGTGTGCCCAGTTTCCTCCAAACCCCACCACCCCTGGGGCCTTTTCCCTTTCCTGATTTTTCTTTTTCTCCCTCCACTGGAATCAGTCCTGTATCAATGAGTATAACCTGATGCTGAGTCCTGGGGGTGAGGGGGGTCCTCTGATCACACAAACCCCTGAACCCCGAGAGCTCCCTGGATGGGGACTTCTCAGAACAGTGCACTCACCCTGGTCTGCGAGGCTGGACGGTCCCTCCCGCCCAGCTCTCTGCCCTCCGTTTTCCTAACAGAGCCAGCACCCATCAGACCCAAGAATCCATTGAACTTTCTGAGCTGAGAGAGAGGAGTCCGTTTTTATTCATCTCTGCCTCCCAAGGCTGAGCACAGCCCTCTGGAGGGGAGTTACACGGTTCCTGAAGGTTAATCCTATGGACTCTCTATTCTAATTGCCTTTATAGGCGAGGCTGTGATAAGCCACCATAAATCGTTTTAGCCCTGCAGTGTCATAAGCCCAAGCTGTCATTAATTCCTCCTGAAGACACAGGTGTGATTCTTTCCGTTTCACTGATACTCATATATTTTCCCAAGGTCACTCAGTGAGGACATCCTGCCCCAAACATATTTTATTGTGTGGCAGGCAGGAATTGTTCTTATTTTAAAACAAACAGAAGGTGGGCATGCCATGTCCAGGCTGGCTGTGTAGCACTCCGTGAACGCAGGCCCCCAGAATACCCTGCTGGCCAAGACTGGCGTGGGCGCCCCACGCGGTTCAGGGTAAGGAATCCACCCGCCAGCAGAGCAGGAGACTCCGGAGATGTGGGTTAGTTCCCTGTGTTGGGAAGATGCCCTGGAGGCACTTACAGGATTCTCGCCTGGAGAGTCCCACGGACAGAGGAGCCTGGAGGGCTACAGTCCATGGGGTTAGCAAAGAGTCAGACGTGACTCAGTGACCAAGCTCAGCACAGTGAACTCTTAGCCACAAAAACACAAAAGGGTGAGTGTGTGCAGGGGAGGGCTACACCCCTGTGCAAGTGGTCCACAAAGGGTCCCAGGAAGCAGCCCCTCAAAAAACAAATAAGAAAAACGAATTCCCGTGAAGGTCAAACAAGTTAAATCGGCATCCCATAGGAAGCTGGGATGGATGTCTTCCTCGGGGTGAAGTAGCAGCAGGGGCTTCGGTGGCTGCAGAGACAGACACGCTCTCCCGTCCCTGCCTCTGCCTTTGTGCAGGACCGGGGCCCTGACCCTCCCAAAGGCAGCGCAGTAAGAGCAGGGCCAGGATTTCCAGGCAGGACGGTAGGGAGGCCCCTGAGCCCGCTGCTTGTCCCAAAGAGGCACCAAAATCCCCAGCCACCGCAAAGGGGCATTGCCAGGGCCTGCCACCAACAGAGCCCCCAAGTCCTAATCCAAGCGAGTAATTGGACCTGCATGTTCTTGTGGGCTTAAAAAAAAACACTTAGAAATGAACAGTCAGACTCATGAGCCAGCAGGTACACTGGTGGCTGCCGGGCGTGGGAGATGGGAGAGGGCAGGGCGATGGGCACTGAGTGTTTAAAGGGGTCCCAGCTGCAGCGTAGGAAGGCAAAAAATCGGGAGACGGGTGATGGTGAGCGTCGCACACGATAGGAATGTACTTGGTGGAACTGAACTAAGCGTGCAGTTAAATACGGTTACAGCAGTATGTTTATGCTGTGTGACTCTCATCACAATAAAGAAAAAAACCATTTAAAAAACCTAAAGCTAAAAGAAATGATCGAGGACTATGCACTCAGACCCCAAACCACACCTAGACAATCCCTCCAAGCTTGAAAGGAAGATTCCATGATCAAGACAGGGAAAATGGGTTTTCACAGGCACCCGTGAGCCCACACTGATGTCAATACAGGGTTGAACAGATAAACTCATGAGAGAGAAGAAACAAAAGTTCCTTACAGAGGAATTCCAAACACTGGAGGGACCTCTCCCTGGCAAATTGGCCATATGATACGAAGAGCCGACTCACTGGAAAAGACTTTGAAGCTGGGAAAGATTGAGAACAGGAGAAAGGGGCAGCAAAGGATGAGATGGTGGGATGGCATCACTGACTCAATGGAGATGAACTTGAGCAAACTCTGGGAGACAGCCTGCAGTGCTGCCGTCCATGGGGTCGCAAAGAATTGGACACAACTTATCAACTGAACTGTAACAACAAACTCAGTAATGAGCTTGATCCCCTCCTGCTGAGCATGCGCCGTACCTGGCGACTCTTCCAAGGAACAGAGGAACAAGAAAAGCAGAAATCTACGGTGGAGAAACCCGTCAGCCACCACATCATCCGAGCGACCGAGGTCAACTACGTGCTGACATCACATGCCCCTGATAGGACACCACGGCCCGCTTCACCTCTGCGGTATCCTTCCCCAAACCCCAGGCTATTATGAGAAAACATCGGACAAAGCCAAAGTGAAGGGCTTTCTTCAAAACACAAAACCAGCACTCTCCAAGACCAGACAGGACTAAACGGAATGTGGGCCTCCAATTGGATCCCCAACAGGGAGCAGTCATTAGTGAAAAACCTCAGTTCAGTTCAGTCGCTCAGTCGTGTCCAACTCTTTGCAACCCCATGAATCGCAGCACACCAGGCCTCCCTGTCCATCACCATCTCCCGGAGTTCATTCAGACTCAGGTCCATGGAGTCGGTGATGCCATCCAGCCATCTCATCCTCTGTTGTCCCCTTCTCCTCCTGCCCCCAATCCCTCCCAGCATCAGAGTCTTTTCCAATGAGTCAACTCTTCTCATGAGGTGGCCAAAGTACTGGAGTTTCAGCTTCAGCATCATTCCTTTCAAAGAAATCCCAGGGCTGATCTCCTTCAGAAGGGACTGGTTGGATCTCCTTGCGGTCCCAGGGGCTCTCAGGAGTCTTCTCCCTAGTGATACGCAAACAAAGCGTGTGGTTCAACACACAGCACTGCAACCATGTAACATCTGAGTTTTGACAACAGGGCTACGGAGGGTTAACAGTGGGAGAGACCAGGCAAGGGCTGGCCAGGAACCCTCTGTACTGACTCTGCAACTGTTTGGTAAATCCAGAATGATCTCAAAATAAAGAGCTTGTTTTGGAAAGTGTACTTGATACAGCAGGCGGATTACCGGCCCAAACCATCACTCAGCCTTGGGAACAATACAAGAGGATGTCGTCAGAAACCTGCGCAGTTTCAGGCCAGGAGCCCTCATGAAAGGGAGCTCTGAGTGCCAGGGCTTAGAGTTAGAGTACAGTGAATGCCACTCAGTCGTGTCTGACTCTTTGTGACCCCAGGGACTGTACAGTCCATGGAATTCTCCAGGCCAGAATACTGGAGTGGGTAGTGTTTCCCTTCTCCAGAGGATCTTCCCAGCCCAGGGATCAAAGCCAGGTCTCCCACATTGCAGGCAGATTCTTCATCAGTTGAGCCACAAAGGAAGCCCAAGAATACTGGAGTGGGTAGTGTTTCCCTTCTCCAGCAGATCTTCCCAGCCCAGGGATCGAACCCAGGGCTCCCGCACTGCAGGCAGATTCATCACCAGCTAAGCCACATGGGAAGCCCTTGGGTACCAAGCCTTGATTATTGCTAATTCCCACACCACCCAGAGCACCAGCCTCCCTTCACGTGGGCAACTGGTGACGGGGAAGTTTAAGCAACCTGACAAAGTCACACAGCATCCAGGGGTGCAGCTGCTTCTAACCCAAAGCACGGGTCCTCTTCCACAACGCCCACTGGCCCTCCCAGGCTGGGCCCACGGAAGACCACCACCTCATCCGATCAGAGCCCTGGGGTCCTCCGTCAGATGCCTTCAGTCGGGGATGCTAGGATGAGATGCTCTTTCTGGAGCTGATACTGAGAGGAACCACTAGGAGGCGACAGATCCCAGCGATATCTGGGAGTGACGCCTGCCCAGGACCACCCCCAGCTCAGACCTCTCTCTGCCTAGGATTCCCAGCACCAGCGTTTGTTGAAAGCCATTCAGGGCTTTTCTCTTGCCAAGATTTGCACAAGCGTAGAAAGGAGGGATGCCCTCACCTACTGGTATAATTTTGGAGGTCCAGCTGCAAAAATAACCAAAGACTTGATTTATTTCTTCCTTGGAAGAAGCTGGTAGACAGCTGTGTGTGCGTGTTAGCTGCCCAGCATGTCTGACTCTTTGTGACCCCATGGGCTGTAGCCACCAGGCTCTTGTGTCCGTGGGATTTCTCAGGCAAGGACACTGGAGTGGGTTACCGTTGCCTTCTGCAGGGGGTCTTCCTGACCCAGGGATAGAACATGGGTCTCCTGCATTGCAGGCAGGTTCTCTGCCGTCTGAGCCGCCAGGGAAGCCCTGAGCTACTTGTATAGTGGCGCGCGCGCGCGCGCACACACACACACACACACACACACACACACACACACTCACAGCTGGAGTCGGCTTTTAGGTTCACTCTTCAGAGTCACGGTTCGCAGGACTCTTGACAGCCACGCTAATGGTCAGCACCGTGGAGCACAGTCGCAGGTGCTGGTCGCTGTCCTTGAAACCTCGAGAGCCCCAGAACCCAGCTGCCTGGGCTTGAGTCACACCATCGCGCCAACCAGCTCCACCGCTCACGGTACATGTGACCTCAGGCACCCGGGTTAGCGCTGAGCCTCACCTTCCGGGTCTAACCCTGGAGATGGGCTCCCGACCAAGCCCACGAGATTCGCTGCGACAGTGACACAGATTAACGGTGAAAGTCACGAAATCAGGCATAATAAACGTCTGCCATTTTTCTCGTTTCTTCTCCCCCTTGAGGGAGTATGTCTGCCCCACCCCTCAACCCTCCAGCCCTTAAGACACCGTCAGTACGTACGTCAATTGCGTGCAGACACGCTTAGCTGTGTCTGACTCCATGTGGCCCCCTGGACTGTAGCCTGCTAGTCTCCCCTGTCCGTGGGATTTTCCAGGCAAGAATATCAGGGTGGGTTAACATTCCCTTCTTCAGGGGATCTTCCCGAGGCAGGGATTGAACCCATGTCTCCTGCTCCACAGGCAGTTTCTTTACCGTCTGAGCCACTGGGGGTTCCAGAGTCCCCAGGGAATCTCTCCTGCTGACAGTACACAGACAAGGGGGTCTAATGAGACCTGATCTAGAAAGCTCTAGACTGTAGCCCTGTTGGAACTACACATTCTATCTTAAAATATATTTTATCCTGGCTTCATCTTTTTTTCTACCCTTCTTACCTACCTTTTTTTTAATTTATAAAAACAAAATTTTAAATAAGCTGCCTTAAATCCTCTTGGCGACTAAGCCAGGTTTAGCATTTTGCAAAGGCAAGTGAATTTTTTTAAAGCACTGTACAAATGGGGTGGGAAAGTAGGCTGGATTTTGTGGGGATTTTTTAGCCTCATCTTGAAATTGGTGAATTTGAAGAAGCCCCTGCAATAATGTTGCTTGAACACTAGAGGGCACCACAGCCCACAAGTCTGGCTGGCCCAGTACAGGCCCAGGGCAGGCTCCAAGGGTGGAGAGATGTAAGAGAAAGGACCTCTTCAGACCCCAAAACCATCTGCGCTGCTGGATGCTAACCCTCTTCGGCCTCACACCTCCAAACCCCCGGCGCAGTCAGGAAGTAGGTGTTAGGGCATGAGAGAGTGTGAAATGTTAGTCGCTCAGTTGTGTCTGACTCCTGCGACCCCACGGACTGGAGCCTGCCAGGCTCCTGTCCATGGGATTCTCCAGGCAAGAATACTGG
This sequence comes from Madoqua kirkii, assembly GCA_006408675.1. Taxonomy (NCBI): domain Eukaryota; kingdom Metazoa; phylum Chordata; class Mammalia; order Artiodactyla; family Bovidae; genus Madoqua; species Madoqua kirkii. Next base: position 31,603 of record SJYC01045414.1, on the reverse strand, counting down.
AGTGGATTGCCATTTCCTCCTCCAGGGAATCTTCCTGACCCAGGGATCGAACCTGGGTCCTCAGGCCTCCTGGCTTGGCAGATGAGCGCCACCAGGGGAGCCGTGGGGAAAAGAGAGCTGCAAACCCAGGCCCCTGGGTGTGCATCTGGGTTAAGCTTCTCTGTGTGCCATGAGGATTTAAAGAAAAGGTGACGCCACTGACCTCTGCGTGCACATCGCTCACTGAACAGAACACATCCTCCCGCGGATGCCCGCCTGCACACCGCCCATCACAAAGCCACACTCTGTACAGCAGCTCCGTCGACCCACCCTGCAAATGAGCAAAGCGAGCTCCAAACGTGCAAAGCGACTTTCGGAGACCTGGTGTCTGGGCTGGCTGCTGGCCCAGCTCGGGGAAGTCTAACTCAGCCCGGGCGGTTTGCACTTGCCCACAGCACTGCCCCGAAGGCAAACAAGAGCCTGTTCTCAGGAGCCCTGCCCTCAGTAAACCTGGGTGATGGCTGCGGGCAAAGCTGAGGGTGGGTCCCCAGGAGCTTCGCCCAGCGCCACCCACACACGGGGAGCAGTCGCCGCTCGGGAGTCTGCAGCCCCTTCATCTGCCCAGTGCCTCCCCTCAGCTCTCAGCACCCCTCGTAGCTCCTGCTGTGTGTTATTACATCTTCCGCCGCATCATCGCCCTATAAGAGTAAGGCAGGCCCCAAGAGACACACGGGGCAAGACAGACGTGCCTGTTACCACCCTGACTCCGGCCCTCTCTCATTCACCAGCCAGCAATGTCAGGCGGGCCCCAGAGAGACGCGGAAAACCTAAGAGCGAGACGAGGACCCTCCACAGAGCCCAGAAGACACCCCGACAGCGCTCCGCCCCAGCGGGGATCACGGCGGCTTCTCGTGCAGCCGGCCTCCCACCCAGCCCGACTCCCAGACACCACTGATGGCCAGACCAACAGGCAGGACTGCCCTGCAAACGGACACTGCGGGGAGCCACTCACTTTCTTGTAGTTATTTCCATTAGAATCGAAAAAGTGGATTAAATTTTAATACTTTAGCTCCATTTTTCTAGACTTGTTCTCCTTTATCATCCACTAACGAATATTTCATCGGAAAAGACCCTGATGCTGGGGAAGATTGAAGGCAAAAGCAGAAAGGGGTGGCAGAGGATAAGACGGTCAGATGGCATCACCCACTCAATGGATGTGAGTTTGAGCAAACTCCAGGAGACAGTGGAAGACACAGAAGCTCGGCGTGCTGCAGCCTAAGGGGCTGCAAAGAGTCGGACAAGACTTGCAGACTAAATAACAGCAATAAATATTTCACGTCAAAAACAACTCGAAAGGGAGGGGATATATGTGTATACCTATGGCTGATTCATGTTGAGGATTGACAGAAAATAACAAAATTCTGTAAAGCAATTATCCTTCAATTAAAAAAAAAATTTCCAAAATGGTTTACTGGCAAAGAATGACAACATCTACCTTCCCATCCAGAAGGATGGATCTGCTGAAACCCACGTGAGCCCCAAACGACGCACCTCTCCTTTGCGAAGGCCAGCTTACTGTAGCTGGGAGAGACTGTGAATTCCTGACTGGTCCACAGCAGTGGATGTCAGGGGCCTAAGCCAGTCCGCACTGACAGTCACTCCTGGGAGGCAGCAAGCCCTTCTCAGCCCTGCGTCCCCACCATGCATGAATCAAAATGCTGGGCACAGGGATCTATCAATAAGTTGCTTTGGGCAGAGAGTGAGTGAGTGAAAGTTGCTCAGTTGTGTCTGACTCTTTGTGACCCCAGGGACTATACAGTCCACGGAATTTTCCAGGCCAGACACTGGAGTGGGCAGCCTTTCCCTGCTCCAGGGGATCTTCCCAACTCAGGGATCGAACCCAGGTCTCCTGCACTGCAGGAGGATTCTTTACCAGCTGAGCCACAAGGGAAGCCCCATCTAATGTCTGAAATGAGGCTCAGCAGGGCTGGAGATCAGAGCAGAGGGGGGCGAGAGCGTTTCCCAGCTGCCGTGAGCACCGGCGTCTGCACGAGGACGAACGGAGGGGGTCTCAGCGCTGAGCGTCTGGGGGACCCGGAGCCCCTTTCTGGGAACTTCATCTCAGAGTGAGGGGCTCACCTCGGTAAGCAGCGCCAGGGCCCGCGGTATTCTCACAGGCCTCTCAAAGCACTGTCGTTTCCTTTAAACACAGAAGAAAAAGGAACATACACTTTTAGGTTGGAGACGATGTTTTAAAATGTAACATTAATACATCCGTATTTATGCCAACAACTATGGCTGATGTTCAGTCCTTAGTCGTGTCCGACTCTCTGCGACCCCATGGACCACAGCACGCCAGGCCTCCTTGTCCATCACTAACTCCTGGAGTCCACTCAGACTCATGTCCGTTGAGTCAGTGATACCATCCAGCCATCTCATCCTCTGCTGCCCCCTTCCCCTTTTGCTGTCAATCTTTCCCAGCATCAGAGTTGTAAAAATTCATTTTTTTTTTTTAAGAAGAGGGAAATCACAAAGGGAAAGGGCTTGGGACTCATGCAAGGTGGCTAGAGCCTCCTGGGGAGGGGCGGGGTCCCGAGCAGGCCAACGTCCCCTTGGAAGGGGACGGGAGGAAGCCCCCGTCCTGCCCAGGAACGCTGCCCGCTCGACCCTCAGGGCTGAGGGCAGGGCAGGACGCGAGCCCTGCGTCAGAACCGCGGGCTCCATGCTGCTCCCCACGGCGCCCGGCTTCAGGAGGCTCTTGGAAAGTGAGGCCCACTTGGCCAAGGCCCCCATCCAACCCCAGTGCCGGGGGACGAACAAATGCCAGGTGCAAGGGGACTGGCGGACTCGATGGGCAAAGGAAGCCGGGGGGTGAAGCTCGGAGCCATCCCCCCTCCCCGAGACAAGCCCCATTCCAGGCCATTGCCTCCCTTGCGTTTCCAAGCGTCCCATTCAGAGGCACCGGCCACACTCTGAGCATCACATCCCGCCTCCTCAGTTTCCAGAGCATTTTCATCCGAAAGGAAACCCCTGCCCACTAAGCAGTCCCTACCCCGGCGCCTGCCTCCCCCCGCCAGGCACCTATTCATCTCCCCTCCGCCTCCGTCCTCCGGCCCGTCCTGAAGCTCCACAGAAGTGGGGGCACAGCAAGTCATCCTTTTCCAGGCTTCACGGAGACGTCTTCAGGGCCCATCCATCAGTGGAGTCTCTCCCAGTAAGCACTTCAGCGAACAACATTCCAGTGTATGCTAACTCATTGTTCTCCTCCTCTTTATAGCCAAGAGAGCACTCAGCAGGGAAAGCAGAAACCTCGAAGATGTTATCAAAGCTCAGTGACAAGTGCTCATCTCAGGAAGAGGTGTGGGCCTTAAAAACAGAGGTTACGGCTCAATGAGTCGCTCAATCGTGTCCAGCTCTTGCAACACCATGGACGGCAGCAGCCAGGCCTATCTGTCCATCACCACCCCCGGAGCTCACTCAAACCCCATGTCCACCAAGTTGGTGATGCCATCCAGCCATCTCATCCTCTTCATCCCCTTCTCCTCCTGCCTTCAATCTTTCCCAGCAACAGGGTCTTTTCCAACGAGTCAGTTCTTCCCATCAGGTGGCCAAATATTGGAGCTTCAGCCTCAGCATCAGTTCCTCCAATGAATATTCAGGAATGATTTCCTTCAGGATGGACTGGTTGGGTCTCCTTGCTGTCCAAGGGACCCTCAAGAATCTTCTCCAACACCACAGCTCAAAAGCATCAATTCTTCAGCACTCAGCTTTCTTGTAGTCCACCTCTCACATCCATACATGACCACTGGGAAAACCATAGCTTTGACTAGACAGACCTTTGTTGGCAAAGTAACATCTCTGCTTTTCAATATGCTGTCTAGGTTGGTCACAGCTTTCCTTCCAAGGAGCAAGCGTCTCCGTTTCATGGCTGCAGTCACCATCTGCAGTGATTTTGGAGCCCAAGAAAATAAAGCCTGTCACTGTTTCCACTGTTTCCCCATTTGTTTGCCTTGAAGTGGAGGCACAGAGGAGAAGTGGGCAATGGCATTTCTAAGCCTCAGGATGTGCAAAATCAGAGACACGCACAAACCACACGAACACCCGTTCTCTGGCTTCTGACCTAACGTCCCCTCTCCGTCACATATCCACAGCCCGCGGAGTAGAATTCTGATTCAGCACTTTGACTGGGGGCTTTGAGAAGAAGCAGGGCTCCCTAGGTGCCGCTAGGGGTAAACAACTCGCCTGCCAAGGCAGGAAACAGGCATCGAGGCAACCTTTGGAAGCTGGTGGAAATGTTCCAAACTGGATTGTGGCGATGATCACATAACTCCACACGTTTACTCAAAGGCACTGCACTGTACATTTACAACAGATGGATTTTAAGGTATGTAAAGCAAACCTCGATAAAGCTAGCTTACAAATAAAAAGCTGGCGGTGAGGCAGGCTTCCCTCCTAGCTCAGTCAGTAAAGAATCTGCCTGCAGGAAACCCAGTTCGATCCGTGGGTTGGGAAGATCCCCTGGAGAAGGAAATGGTAACTCACTCCAGTATCCTTACCTGGAAAATCCCATGGACAGAGGAGCCCAGTGGGCTGCAGTCCATGGGGTCACAAACGGTCAGGCATGCTGAGCGACTAACACTTCCCAGAGGCAGGCAGGCTGGAGGGAAAAGAACTGAGCATCAGTCTCCCAGCTGCCACTTGGCATGAGTGGGCCTCACCAAGGATGTCCCCTGTCCCCTAACCTCAGGGACAGTCCCAGCTGATGGTCAGCTGGGTGGACTCCAGGCTTCAAGGTCCAAAAGGCTGAGCCCATTCCTAGCTCTTTGGTCCCAGGCACACTCCCCAGCTGCTCCAAGCCCTGGTTTTCTCACTTGTAAAGCGATGCTAATAATATTCACTCCTATGTGTAACGTCACCAGAAGGCAGAGCTCATGGGCCCTCCAATGCCACTTCTGGCATTTTTTTTTTAATTTAATAGGGACTCCCTGGCAGTAGCCAGCGCAGAAGACAGGAGAGACAGGGGTTCGATCCCTGGGTCAGGCAGATCTCCTGGAGACGGGAATGGCAACCCACTCCAGTATTCTTGCCCAGGAAAACCTATGGACAGAGGAGCCTGGCGGGCTACAGTCCATGCAGTCCCAGGAGTCAGACAGAACTCGGCGACTAAACAGCAACAACAAAGAGACCTCTGCAGTGCGCCTGGCACTGAGGTAGGTGCTTCCAGGGAAACAAAAGCAGCAGAAAAAGGCTACTTTCCTGTTTACCATCTTTTGAGATGCTTACAAAGTAACTCAAGGTAGCTGAGGACAAAACCTCATAACCAGGATCTAAGAAGTCAGTGGTGAAGAGCCCAAGGGTAGAGGGGTGGGGTGGTCTGGAGGGAGGATGCTCAGAGGAGCTGGGGGCTGGCAGGAACACCCCAAAGCAAGAGCGCAGAGGAAGGGCTATCCCTCCCGCCCTGAGGTTGCGTTCAATCCAGCTGCGCCTCCTCCCAGCTGCGCCTCCTCCCAGCTGCGATGCCGGGCGGACACTCAAGCCCATCAGCAGTCCCTTCCGAGGCTCGTGGCAGGGGGAACGAGGCAGCTATGTGAAGAAGGCCGCGGGGCCGGGCACACAGCAGAGGCTCAGTGAGCATCAGGAGAACCCGTGAGTCACAGAGAGCGAAGCCGGGCTGTGGACGAGCCGTGAAGGACCTACCTGGCAGAACCTGGCCTCCAAGAGCCTCCCTTCCTCCCTAGAAACCCCTGACTCCTCAGCTCAGACGCAAAGCCAGGCTGGGCAGCACCTCTTCGGCCCTGGGCTCCTGACTCACCACGAAGGAGGCCCTCCCCGAAGAGCTCACAGCCATTCCCTTCGGGGAGAGACTGGTCCCTCCCAGCACCTGTCTCAGCTGCGCCCCTTCCCAGCTGCGTGAGTTTCATAAGTCACGTGTCCTGTCTGTGCCTCAGGGTCCTCATCTGTAAAACAGGGACAGTACGCCTGCCTCCGAGGTCACTGAAGAAATGAATGTGCACGTGTTATCTGTGTCCAAACATGCATACATGCATGTGTGTGAACATGCATACATGTGTGAGAACATGCCTACACATGTGAACATGGCTGCATGTGTGAACACGTCTATGTGTGTGTGTGTCCAAATACACCTACATGTGTGTGAACATGCCTACGTGTGTGTGTGTCTGAAAATACCCACACACATGTGTCCCAACACAACTACATGCGTGTGGGCATGCCTACACATGTGTGAACATGTCTGAATGTGTGGACACATATGCACGTGTGTGTAAACATGCCTACATGTATGTGTGAAAGCATGCCTGCATGTGTGAACATGCCTACGTATGTGTCTGAAAATACCCACACACATGTGTCCCAACACAACTGCATGTGTGAGCATGCCTACACATGTGTGAACATGTCTGCATGTGTGAACACATATACATGCGCATGTAAACATGCCTACGTGTGTGAGAGTGTGCCTACACATGTGAGCATGCCTACATGTGTGTGAGAGCATGCCTACATGTGTGTGAACATGCCTGTATGTGTGAACACGTCTACGCGTGTGTGTCCAAACACACCTATATGTGTGTGAACATGCCTGTGTGTGTATATCCAAACACACCTGCATGTATGCGTGTGTCAAACATGCCTACGTGTATGTGTGTCTGTGTGTGTGTCCAAACACACCTGCGTGTACGTGTCTGCGCACGGGTGTGTGTGTGCAGAATGTGTGGAACACAGTAGCGGCAGTGCTATCATTAGCTAATACCGTGAGCGCTTGTCATTAACTCTCAGCAGCAGCCGAGGTCAGACTCAGCGCCGCAGGATTCCCATCTCAGACCTCGCGTCTCTCTCCCACCAGCGGCAGCACGACAGGGGCTGCAGCAGGCCCCTGGGCAGCCCCGAGCCGAGCCCAAAACCAGCCTCAGGGTCCCCACCACGCTCCACGGGCCGGTGGCCAGCAGCCCAGGCTCGCCCAGCGCGGGCTTCTCACGCTGGTCCAGGCGCGGCCGGGGAAGGGGGTCAGGGTCCTCTTTCCTTCTACTGGGCCAGCTGCCACCCCCCACACGCTCATCACATGAAACGGGCAAATTAATTCTCCCCAGACCGCAGGGCCATCCCTTCTGCCAAAGAGAGAGAGCGGTGGGAAACGACCCACGGATGCACAAGCCCCGTTGGGTTAAAAAGCAAATGACTGCTGGTTAGGAGCCAAGGCGAGCCACCGGGTTTGGGGACACACGTCCACGGGGGCAGCAGAGGTGTCAGTGGAGAGATGAAGTCATGGGGAGAGGGGAGGTGCTCAGGGCAGAGGGCTTGGGGGGTCTCCCCACCGCCTGCAGAGACTGAGGTCTCCGTCCGCACCAAGGTCAGAGGACCCCCCATCAACATTCCACAGGCCTCGCCCATCTCCTGGGGGCTTCTCCAGCCAGCCTGGGCGTGGACAGCCTGCAGAGGAAACATCTCGGTTACACGACCGAGTGCAAAGAGATGTGTATAAGAGACAGGTTAAAAAGCAAATGACTGCTGGTTAGGAGCCAAGGCGAGCCACCGGGTTTGGGGACACACGTCCACGGGGGCAGCAGAGGTGTCAGTGGAGAGATGAAGTCATGGGGAGAGGGGAGGTGCTCAGGGCAGAGGGCTTGGGGGGTCTCCCCACCGCCTGCAGAGACTGAGGTCTCCGTCCGCACCAAGGTCAGAGGACCCCCCATCAACATTCCACAGGCCTCGCCCATCTCCTGGGGGCTTCTCCAGCCAGCCTGGGCGGCAGGTGAAACTGTAGCACCCCGGGCACCCCTGCATCAAGGCAGACCCCTCTCTCCACCCTCCCTCCCTAAGCCCAGGTCTCTTCTCAGGGGGCAGGGCTGATAAGGAAATGGTCCCCCTAGATCCACCCCTGAAGGTGGGGCATCGGGACCAGCCACCCGGATGCCTGCACCAAGCGAGGGTCTCGTCTTCCTCGAGCCCCATCAGGCTCCGAGGACAGAAGCCTCGCTCCTCTCCGCGCCAGAGTCCCCCAGACACAGCCTCTCCCTGCGCCCCCGCCCTGACCTCCCCAAACAAAGGTGCTTTCTTCCCTGCCCCAGGGGCCCCACACTTTCAGCAGACCTGTGCTTGCTTTCCTTCTGCCGGCTCCCATCCTGACCGCCCTCCGCAGGCATCTCTGTACCCTGGAGACAAGCCCCGCATTGTCTCGGCAGACCTAATAAATGACAACGCTGCCCACCTCCCGCCACGAACCCTGCTCGCTCGGCCGGCTCCCCCCGTCCCCTCTGAAGCCTCCCTGTGCTAAGGGACACCCTCCCCCAGCCACAGAACAGGAGGCTTATGTCAGGCGGAGAGACAGACAGGCTTGTCTAGTGGGGCCGCCCCTCCGCGCGGTGCCAGGTGAGGATTTGGTCCAGACAGACGCTGCAGCGTCCGTGAGCCAGGCTCTTCCTCCCTCCCTCCCACTCAGGCCTGGAATCGAAGGGAAGGCAGCGGACAGAGGGGCGGGAGGCTGCTCAGTGGGTGTCCCCAAAACACGCCTTTCATCCACAGGAAGGCAGAGTCGAAGGTAAAAGGGGCAGGAAGGATTCACCAGTGTAGACTGACCTTCCGCTCAGCTGGTCTGGGGGATGGGGTCGGTCGGGTGCCATCAGAGGGGCTGCTGGGGTCCCACGACAGGTGACATCAGCCTGGAGGACTTGGCTGTTAGAAGGTGGGGATTGCCAGAGGACACGGGTAAGACGCGCGTCCCCCTGTCCACACACAGACCCACACACGAACCACTCCAGAGTCTACAAAACCGTCCCTTGAGCCTCCAGCCTTTGTGCTTTAATGTTCAGTCACTTCAGTCATGTCCGACTTCTCCCTCCCTCCCACTCAGGCCTGGAATCGAAGGGAAGGCAGCGGACAGAGGGGCGGGAGGCTGCTCAGTGGGTGTCCCCAAAACACGCCTTTCATCCACAGGAAGGCAGAGTCGAAGGTAAAAGGGGCAGGAAGGATTCACCAGTGTAGACTGACCTTCCGCTCAGCTGGTCTGGGGGATGGGGTCGGTCGGGTGCCATCAGAGGGGCTGCTGGGGTCCCACGACAGGTGACATCAGCCTGGAGGACTTGGCTGTTAGAAGGTGGGGATTGCCAGAGGACACGGGTAAGACGCGCGTCCCCCTGTCCACACACAGACCCACACACGAACCACTCCAGAGTCTACAAAACCGTCCCTTGAGCCTCCAGCCTTTGTGCTTTAAGTGTTCAGTCACTTCAGTCATGTCCGACTCCTCGCGACCCCGGGGACTGCAGCCCGCCAAGCTCCTCTGTCCTGGGGATTCTCCAGCGAGAATACTGGAGTGGGTTGCCATGCCCTCCTCCAGGGCATCTTCCCAACCCAGGGGTGGAGCCAGTTATCTCTGCATCCTCTTGCGTTGTGGGTGGATTCTTTACCGCTGAGCCACTGAGAAGCCCCCAGCCTTCAGTCGGGGAAAAGAAAGCAAAAGGAGACAGCATGCTCCCCCAGACCCTTGCAGCCAGCAGCCTGGAACCCTGACCCCATGCTTGGCAAGCCGGTTCACCAACCGCCCACTGGGAGAAATCGACCACCCAGGAGATGGGCACCTTGACTCCCGAGCCTCACTGGCTCTGCCCGCCCTCAGCAGGGTGGATGGGCCAGCGGGCTCTGCACAGGGACCTAGGTGCCTCCTGCTACTGGGCGCCCTCAGGCTCGGCTGAGGGCGCCTTCTCACCGCCCCCAGACCCCTGCCCACCTCCTCCGGGCCGTGTGCTCCCGACGGTAGGAAGGGTGGGCCGCAGGGTGGACACAGGCCCTCGGGCTCCCGGCTCACACAAGTCCAGCCCAGGGCCCGCCACTCTGCCCCAAGAGGAGAGAGGGGGTCCCAGATTCGGGGCCGAGAGCGGGGTTGAGACTCCCCCTCCAAGGCTCTTTCTCGGCCACAGCTCCCACGAGGCTCCCCAGTCCACTTGTTTGCTGCCGCACCCGGGCACCTCCCTCCCCGACACCGGCCGAAGGCACCAGCCCTGGCCTGCCTGCCACTTGACCTCTCGAGCTGGTGACCATGGGTGCTGAGCCCCCCTGCAAGGGCACACGGTGCCAGGGACACAGGGCAGGCGATGACACTTAGCTTCACTCCCTGGCACCTGTGGCGGGTCCAGCACCGCCAGGGAGGGAGTGGACAAGACCACAAGCACGGCCCAGGCAGGGAGGCAAGGGCTTGGGGTGGCCTCGCTTCCCAGTGACCTCAGCCCCTGCCCACCCCTCAGCTGCCCTCCTCCTGCCCAGGACCTTCCTCCTGGCCTCCAGCTTTGGGCAGACAGAGGTTTCAGAAGCAGACACAGCGGGCCCTGCTGGGCGACGCGGGGGAAGGTGCTTTCCTTCTCTGAGCCGAACTTGCTGGGTCTGGAGGACGTGGTGAGAACAGAGACATCCACGCACTTGCGGGTCCACAAAGGACAGTCCAGCATGGACAGCCTGCAGAGGAAACATCTCGGTTACACGACCGAGTGCAAAGCTCGAAACCATGTATTGCAAAAAGGCTACCCCAGAGGGTAGGCCTTCCCTGGTGGCTCCACGCTAAAGAAGGGGCCTGCAGTGCAGGAGACCCGAGTTCAGTCGGGAAGATCCCCTGGAGAAGCAAGTGACAACCCGCTCCAGGATTCTGGCCTGGAGAATTCCCCAGGCCCGAGGGGCCTGGCGAGCCACAGTCCACGGGGCCGCAGAGAGTCGGACCAGCTGAGCCGCCGAGCAGTCGTGCACCGGACAGTTGCAGCTACGGCCACCTGAGGAGCAGGGGGCACCCCCCCCGACACACACCCCCCAGACGGGATTTACGCCGACCGAGTGCAAACACCCACACACCCCCATACACACACACACTCCTAGATGGGGCGAGCGTACACACGCACACAGGCACAGAGCCAGGTGGCTAAATGTACCACAGACACCTGTTACCCAGAGTCCCTGGTATCGGGCATCTTCTAAACAAGCACACAGACGGAGCCTGGCCCCCCGCATGGGTGAGGTGTCTTTATTTTTAATCCAAGTGGGTAAGCGAAAGAAACCAGCAATTTCTCCCTGGCAGATCAAGACAGACGTGCCAAAGGGCATCTCAGCGATTTAGAGACGAGACGCGAGGCAATTCCAGCGGAGTTAGAGTCCCAAGCAGAGATTCCCCCCAAATTAAAATGATACGATGCCAATTCTTAACCCTCCAGCACCAGCCCTGCCCAAGCCCCCTCCCAGGCTCCTCAGAAGCGCTGCCCCCCACCCATCTCCAGCACGAGGTCTCTGCGGGTCTTCCCGCGGGGGCTGGAAATAAAAGGAGTTTTGTCCTCCTCCCCTGGCGGGTCTGAGTGAGCTTATCTGACACTCCAGCAGGCTTTGTAAACCGAGTGTCCCAGGATAAACGCTCCCTTAAGAGTGGCTTGGCCTGAGACAGGGGGACCCTCTCCAGAGGAGAATGGGGGACTTGTTTCAATGGTCTTTTAATACAGGGGGCGGGGTGTCACCGAGGACAGGCCTCCAACAGACTCTCACAGAAGGGTCTCTGTCCCGGGCGACAATGGAGAGAATTCTTAAAGACACGGCTGCTGAAAGCGGGAAGGATTTTTTTTTTCTTAAGAGGAAGGGAGGGAGGTCAGGGCGGGAAGGGGAGGGGGCATGGGCAGATCGTCTCACTCCCCAGAACAATCCAGGTTGTCGGAAGACGTCTCAGCCTGAGGACGGGGCACAGGCCAGCAGAGCATGGGCCCCACGAGCAGACTTCTACTCAAACCTGTTTGCTTTGCCGGCTCCCCACCTGGGAGCCTCCCAACCCGGGATGTGAAGCCACCAGCCAGCAGCAAAGAAGCGCGTCTTGTTTTTTCCTCCGTGAAGGGCGTCTGTTCCATCACCAGCCCTTGGAAGGCAGATTGAGTCCAAGCTCTCACCCCGGAAAGCGGGAGGCGAGGGTGCCTGAAGGCCTTTAGAGAAACAGGAATCTCTCCATCCACAGGGAACGGCGGCTCATTTGCTTCTTTGAAAAGAATATTTTACCGTTTTATTTATTTATTTGGCCGCGTCGCAGGCAGGATCTTAGTTCCCTGACCAGGGCCTGAACCCTCACCACCTGCAGGAGAAGCACAGAGCCTAAACCTCTGCGCCACCAGGGAACGCCCCCCATTCACTCTTTGAGTTGTTGATTTTGGTACAAGGTCACCCTAACAGACTTCCAAGGACATCCAAACTATCCCCAGGGATGTTTCAGAAGACAGCCCCACGAGCCTGTTGTGTGTTTTGATTTCGTTTAAGCTGAACCAAGGGCTTCTCCAACAAGCAAAGCTGCACACAAGCTAGGGTGGTGTGAGTGCTGCAAGGACCAGGGGTCTCTTCTTGCCTGCCTTGCTCGGGTCATCCACCCACAACAGCGAGGGAAGCAAGGACAGACAGCCTCTGGGCTGAAATGAATCAAGGAGCCGCTTAGTCCACGTCTAAGGTCTGAAGGGAGGGAACTGAGGACCCAGATGTGGCACAAGCTGTCCCCAAACTAAAGGCAAAGTCAGAGACAGAGGCGGGCAGAGCCCAGGGCTCTTGGCCCAGCAACTGGCACAAAGAGGGAGCAAAGTGCCCAGGGCCACACCAGCCGAAGACCAGGCGCAGCATCTGAAAGTGAGACATCCGCAGCCGTTCCTCCAACAGAATGTGCTGGGGCCCCCTAGATGGGGTCCATGGACCCGGCACCCACACACACAGTGTCGGGGTCCCCTAGACGGGGTCCATGGACCCGGCACCCACACACGCAGTGTCAGGGTCCCCTAGACAGGGTCCATGGACCTGGCACCCACACACACGGTGCTGGGGTCCCCTAGACGGGGTCCAAGGACCCGGCACCCACACACACAGTGTCAGGGTCCCCTAGACGGGGTCCATGGACCCGGCACCCACACACACGGTGTCAGGGTCCCCTAGACGGGGTCCATGGACCCAGCACCCACACACGGTGTCGGGGTCCCCTAGACGGGGTCCATGGACCCGGCACCCACACACGCAGTGTCAGGGTCCCCTAGACAGGGTCCATGGACCTGGCACCCACACACACGGTGCTGGGGTCCCCTAGACGGGGTCCAAGGACCCGGCACCCACACACACAGTGTCAGGGTCCCCTAGACGGGGTCCATGGACCCGGCACCCACACACACGGTGTCAGGGTCCCCTAGACGGGGTCCATGGACCCAGCACCCACACACGGTGTCGGGGTCCCCTAGACGGGGTCCATGGACCTGACACCCACACACACGGTGTCGGGGTCCCCGGGGTCCCCTAGACGGGGTCCATGGACCCGGCACCCACACCACAGAGCAGCGAGCTGACAGCGCTGCATGAGCCCCGGGCCAGTCAGATCGCCGAGCACACGTGATCTGTACTGGAGTCGGCATCAGGCCGGTGCTCTGAGATCAGACGGCACTCACGTCTGACGTCACTGAAGAAGAAAGATGCGTGCATGGAAATGGTGAGCACTGCTAGCAGCCAGGACTCAGTGTTAGGGGGCGACCTGGCGACTCAGCAGTAAAGAACCCACCTGCCAACGCAGCAGACACAGGTTCAATCCCTGGGCTGGGAGGATCGCCTGGAGAAGAAAACGAAAACGGCAACCTCCAATATTCTTGCCTGGAACATCCCATGGACAGAGGAGTCTGGTGGGCTACAGTCCACGGGGTCATGAAAGACTCGAACATGACTCAGCAACTAAACAACAGCGTATAATGTTATGGGCTGCCAGTGCTACAGAAGCTCAGGGAAGAGGAGGATTGGAGGAAAAAGACAGCACCGCGAAAGCAGAGAGTGAGCAGGCCGTGGGTGAGTTTATTCAAGCCTAATCTGGCACTTACTGGACAAGAATATTAGATTCCTGTACCCTCCCAACCACACCAGTTCAAAGGTCCTTTGTGTGAAGGACAGAGCACACGGTGGCTGACGGAGCGCGGCTTAGAGGGACAATGGTCCGCCTGGTCCTCATCACATTTGATGGCGACGATGGCACAGCTTCGCTCGTGCACGCTCAGTTGTGTCCGACTCCGCGACCCCATAGACTATAGCCCGCCAGGCTCCTCTGTCTATAGGATTCTCCAGGCAAGAATACTGCGGTGGGTTGCCATGCCCTCTTCCAGGGGATCTTCCCGACCCACGGACTGAATCCGAGCCTCTTACATCTCCTATATTGGTAGGCAGATTCTTTACCACTGAGGCCAACCACTCGGGAAGCCTACCGCATCGGGGAGCTCACCTCCGTTTCCAAACATAACATCAGAAGGGCACGCCTGGCCAAGGGGCTGCTCTGAAAACTCACCAAAGCTTTGCACTCATGGAGTAAAGTACAAGTTAGCATCCTCAACACAACATTTCTATCGAATGCCTCGACGATGCTCCAGGCCACCTGCCTGTCCCGCTCAGACACGTGCACCTACACTTCCAAGCCTTCCTCGTCGAGGACGCAGGGCCCTCCCTACAGTTCCCATTCTACTTTCTCACGCATGAGGGAGATGGAAGACATGATGGCAACCCAACTCGGTAAGCCCTGGTCTCAGCGTCCTCCGTGGGATTTCAGCAACCAAGGGCATGATGTCCATGCCCGTCCAGACAGGCGCACCTCCTAAGCCAACAGAGTCGGGACCACCCGATGCGAAAACGTGCTGGTCTGAAAATCCAGCGGACCGGCCTCTGAGCCCCGATCCGTGCTGTCCACTGGGGGTGCAGTGGCTGGGAGCTCCCCAAACCTGATGCTGCGTCCGTAGAGAGGAGCGTGACGACAGCAAAGCAGAGGAACTGGAACTGGGGGGACGACCCACAGTGCGGGGAGCAGCTCCTGAGAACTCTTCATCAGGGAGACTCCAGGACACGAGATGCATCTCTCAGCGCACTGGTGTTAACCGTCTCCACGCGGAGTTCACTGTCGTCTCTGCAGAGGAGAGCCAAGTCTGCTTCCAGCTCTGCTTCTGGCAGGATTCTGGCCTCACCTCCAACAGGAGATGGAGGAGGAAGCACTGTTTTAGACTTACTGGTGGGTAACTGGGGAGGAAGACGTGAAGGGTGATGACAGCACAAGCAGAGCTATCAAAACACGATGATGTGTGACTTCTAGCACCTTCCAGAATGTGTCCTCAACGTTCATTGGAAGGACTGATGCTGAAGCTGAAGCTCCAACACTCTGACCCCTGCTGCAGAGAGCTGTCTCATCAGAGAGATCCTGATGCTGGGAAAGATTGAGGGCAAGAGGAGAAGGCGGCGGCAGAGGCTGAGATGGTTGGCTGGCATCACTGACTCAATGGACACGAATTTGAGCAAACTCCAGGCGACAGTGAAGGACAGGGGAGCCTGGCGTGCTGCAGTCCATGGCGCCTCAAAGAGTCAGACACAACTCAGTGGCCGAACAACAAGGACAAAGCATTTCTCAGAAGCAGCAGGAAGCCAAGCTTGCAACTCCGAGCTGGACAAGCACGTGCCAACCTGGAGGCAGATTGCTTCTGGCTCCGCCGCTGGCCAGCAAAGTGATTTTGGACAAGTAACTTAAGTCCTGGAAGCCTGCGTTTCCTCGTCTATTAAATGGGGCAACGTTACATGTGGTGGCTAGCAGCTTCCTGGGACGTGGATCGCGTTCCCCACACCGCCCGCCCTGCACCTCTCCACACTCCCTAAAAAGGCCCATCCATATCCCAGGTGATCACAATGACAAAGAGCTTTTCTACCAACAGTGAATGAGGACAGCTAGGAGCACCTGTCAGGGCAGGAGGGTTTCCTTTAAGAGCTCTGCAACCGCTGAGCGTGAGTCAGAGCTGCTCAGACAATGGCCACCTGTATGAGGAAAACGAGGCCCCCCACCTTTAGCTCAGGCTTCCCTGGTGGCTCAGCAGTAAAGAATTTCTAGCCACTGCAGGAGACACAAGAGACATGGTTCGATCCTCGGGTTGGCAAGATGCCCAGAGAAGGAAATGGCAGTCCACTCCAGTATCCTTGCCTGGGATAATCCCATGGACAGAAAAGCCTGGTGGGTTACAGTCCAGGGGGTTGCAAAGAGTCAGACATGACTGAATACACGGGCTCGGACGGACACGGACACGGACACACACACACACACCTTGAGCCTAACAGCTTGGAAAGCACAGCTGTGTCTCTTACAAGCAGCCCCCAGAAGTTGGGACACAAGTCGGACCAGGGATGTGCAAACACAGTGGAACCATCTAACCTGACTCACTTGGGCAGCTGCCCTAGGGTGAGCCCCTCATTTGCTTAAAACAGGGAGCTCCATCTCCTCCCTGAGCTGCGAAACACAGGAGCCCAGCAAGCAGTCTGCAGCGCCCATCACGGGACTTCTTATGCCAAGCAAGGGACCCGTCTGCCACCACTGCTCAAGAGACGCTCAGGGTTAGGAAAGGAGCTTGTCTTCGCTCTGAAGAAATCTCCGGGAGAGGTGCCACTCCATGCACCGGGCTGCTGTTCTAAGAACAAGAGGTGGACACTGTGAGGCTGGGCTTCCTGGCTCCCCGATGGAGTGAGATGATGTCCCATGAAAAAATAGACTCTCAGGTTCAGCAATTCAGAGGAGAGAACTGCGAAGCTTCATTCCTACATCGGTCTCCATGATCAGTCAGGTATGGACTCTCCCAGCTCTTACGTATCCCCAGGTGAAGAGGACCAATTCCTTGCCCCCACCGCAAACCACTCTGCTGCGCCATCCAGGAGCCCAGCCGTCCACAGTAAACATCCGGGCCGTCTCTCTGCATCCTCCCACCTTGCAGAGTCCCTATGGCTCTGGGGAGGGAAGGGCCTCCACCCACAGACGCAGGTGCGGGGCAGGTGAGAACAAGACGCAATCGGAGTGCTCCCCCTCCCAGCCATGGGGACGGGTCCAGGGCTGAGCGCACTTCCAGGGCTGTCCCTTGGGAATGCTGAGACAAGGGCACCTTCCTTCTTCCTTGGGTCCACAGAGGCAGGGGGCCTGCCCAGCCTTCTGCTCTTCCCGCTTCCACGGCAGATGAAAAGAACTGGAGAAAAACACAAAGCCCAGAAGATCCCCAAAAGCACAACACCCAGACTTCTCAGTAGGTGGACACCCTCAGACGCCATGGTTTCAGCCAGCTAGAGCTGGTTCCTCTACAACTGGCAACCAAAATCGAGCCACTTAAAAATACCCTTCTTTGATGGATGAGGAAGTTAAAAGACACCCCGCTCCTTTCTAATAGTCATGTAGGGATCTGAGAGTTGGACCATAAAGAAGGCTGAACTCTGAAGAATTGATGCTTTCGAATTGTGGTGTTGGAGAAGACTCTTGAGAGTCCCTGGACTGCAAGGAGATCAAAACAGTCAGTCCTAAAGGAAATCAACCCTGAATATTCACTGGAAGGACTGATGCTGAAGCTGAAGCTCTAATACTTTGTCCACCTGAAGACATGTGGAGCACCCTACAATGTGAAGAGCTGATTCATTACAAGCGACCCTGATGCTGGGAAAGATTGAAAGACTGACGGCAAGAGGAGAAGGGGGTGACCGAGGATGAAATGGTTGGATGGCATCATCGACTCAGTTGACATGATGGGAGCAAACTCTGGAGACAGAGAAGGACAGGGGAGCCTGGTGTGCTGCAGTCCACGGGTCACAAAGAGATGGACAGGGCTTAGCGACCGAACAACAACTACAGATGGGGAACTGAACCCCGAGAGGCTCAGCAACGTGTACAAGGTCACACAGGCGCTGGTGACGGGGGCGGGACGGGACCCCAGCGCTGGGCATGTGCCATAACCTGACTCGGAACCAGCACTTCATCCTGTAAAGCTCTGGGGCCGTAAGGATGCTCCTTCAACTCTCTAAGGCCCAGATGTCAGAGATGGGAGTGCCCGTATCCAGCGCTGTCAGGACCAAGAGAAACAGGCTGTAGATCACTTGCTCCTGCCTGCCTGAGGCTGGCTTCTCTCTCTTCCCAACATAACATCAGGGCCCTAGGAGCCGGCGCTGGCCGGTGGCTTGAACTTTTTGCATCCTTACACGGGGCTGTGGAGGGAAGAGGGAACAGGCGACATCCAACGGCCAGTTTGGCCAGTGAGCCCAGCCACGCCAGCAGCGTCCCCAGGTCAGCACTCTACAGACAGATGCCCAGGGCTACAGGGCAGAGACAAGTATCTGGAAAAGAAGAAAGGATCCAGGTTCATACACAGGGCAGGGGGTCGCGGTAGGGGCCAGGATGAAAGAGAGCGGCGGGAAGCGATGAGTAAAGCGGTTCCAGGAAAGGCGGAAAAGCCCAGTGGCCAGGGCGGAACGCGAAGCCGGGGCCGGCTTAACTCCCTGGTTAACCGCACTCCTGGGGCCCACTTAGGAAATTCAATTAAAATGCCCAAACCTCTACGTTTCCCAACCAGCTTGCCAGTGGCCACGGGCTCCCTTCAGCTCAGAGGAACTCCCTCTGCCTGACCATGGGCAGATACCTGACGAGAAGCCAGAGAAGGCTCGGTCACGGCAAGGGCCACAGGCAGGGTCACCCGAAGGGGCTTCCCTGGGGGCTCAGATGGGAAACAATCCGCCTGCAATGCGGGAGACGTGGGTTGGATCCCTGGGTCGGGAAGTTCCCCTGCAGGAGGGCATGGCAACCCACTCCAGTATTCTGGCCTGAAGTCTCCCATGGACAGAGGAGTCTGGTAGGCCGCAGTCCACGGGGTCGCACAGAGTGGGACACGACTGAGCACGCACACAGGAAGGCCCCTCCCCTCAAAGAAAAGAAAGCCTCCTCCCGGGCTGGGGACAGCCCTGCTCTGTCACCCCAGCCACAGTAATAACAGCTTTGTTTCTTGTTGTTTAATTTTTTTTTAATTATTTTTAAATTGCAATGAAAAAAAGAAAAATGAAGAAGAACCACATTCACGGTGGTTCTGGAGACACAAGGTCGCTTTCCACCCAGCACACAGGGGAAAGTGCAGAGGTCAGGAGAGGCAAAGGAGCCCAAACCAGGGGGCAAACACGCGGGGACCCCAGGGGTCAACAAAGCCTCTCAGCACCCGTGCCCCCTCCCCAACCCTACCTTGAGGCTGGACACACGTGGTTTGGGACGTCTGATGACAAACAGGATCAGACAGAGCTTTCAGGGCCCACTCACAGCTCCAGGGAGAAAACTCCAGACCAGAGGGGGTCATCTGGACCCAGGTGCTGACCCTGGCTCCACCGGAGTCGCCACGGAGACCTGGCGTCTGACCGCCGGCCGCAAAAGGGCGCTTCTAGGCCATGTGACCATACAGAAGAGGAATCCACGAAATGTCATTGCTTTTTTCAAAAAACCTACATATGGCAAACTTCATATATAAAATCTGATCATGTGGGACATGTGGAGAGGGAGGATTCACCCCAAAGTTCCCTCAAATCATGAATCCTCTCTCCATCTCCCCCACCAACTCTTCCAGAATGCTCCCTTGTCACGGGGGTTAGGGGCTGGTTCTCCCGGGTGGGCATCCACCATATTTGTGCTTTAGTACCTTCTTCTGGAGAAGGCGGGTGACACGTCACCAAGCTGAAGATGGTACCCAATGGGGCAGTGACGCAAAAGCAGTTGGAAACTCCACTGAAGTAACAGCCCACGTTTCAGGCAAAGGCAGGGGTCTGAAAACCATTAAAATCAGGCCCTATAAGCTTCCAAAGGCTCAGCAAGTAAAGAACCCTCCTCCAATGCAGGAGACACAGGAGATGAGCGTTCCATCCCTGGGTCAGGAAGATCCCCTGGAAGAGGAAATGGTGGCCACTCCAGTATTCCCGAAAAACCCCATGGACAGAGGAGCCGGGCAGGCAGCTGTCCAAAGGGAGGCAAAGAACTGGACACAACTGAGCACGTCGGTATATGAACACATAGTGGGTCTGAAAGCCATTAAAACTAGAGCCTGTAAGAGGCACTTTCCAAGCACCTGGGAGCCTCCCGGAGCTCAGGAGACCCAGGCTGCAGTCGCCTAGTCACTCATCCGAACGCAGCACGTCTGTTTTCACGACTCCAGAAGGCACCTGGTTTCAGGCCTTCTGTGCAGAAACCTGTACGAACACACCAAATACGGGAGGAGGTGATGATTCACGTCACAAAAAGGGTTCCTTGACAGGAACTTGCCACTTCAGCATTCCTGGAGCTTACAAACTTCCTCCAGGCCCTTCGCACAGCACATGATCACCCGATATTTGCTGTGTATAGACGTTTTTCCAGGCTCAGACCGAGTCCGTCGAGTAAGGGAGGCCAGGGGGTTGCAACAGACCATCTTTCGCCAATGGCACAGTTCAATGAACAAGAAATTCACCCAGGACCACCCCCTCCCGTCAAAGGAGGCGAGGGCAGCTCTCCTGCAATGGCGTGGGGACCCCAACCAGTTCCGTGTCGAGGGCCGACACTGCCTAGGATAATGCTGCTCGGGAAGAGGAGTAGCAGGGCCTACCTAGGCTCACAGACACCCCAGGGGGGCTGCCTGTGCAGGGGCATCTTCCCAGCTCCTGGGGAAACTCGCAAACTGCAGAGGAGAGGCTGAAGATCTTACTCCTGAAGCCCAGAACTGCAGTTCTTTATCCTTCACCCAGACGCAGCCCCTTCTGCCTCAGCCACGAAGGGCACCTGATTTCAAGACCTCCAGGTCACAACCTGTGCCAGCAAAACCAATTAAGTACATGTGGGTGCCACACCAGGTGAAGGTAAGCCGGGGAGACTTCCTGAAAGAGGAGGAAGACAGAGAAGCTTTGCGGCTGGGTACCCTTGACAGGGAAAAGGCTCAGTTCTGGCTGTAGCTGGCCAAGAAGTCAACCAACTCTGTGTTTCTTCAAGTGTCCATTTAGGGCCGGGGAGCTTGTTAAAAACACACATCTCTGAGCACCGTCCCTGCCCCCCCACATACCAAAACAACCTCTAAATGTGGGGGAGGGTGGGATGGTTGCTAAGAATAGTCTTTTTTTATTTTAACCAAATTCGCCAAGCAATTCATTTTCTATGCAAACAATAGGGTGCAGGCCAGGGGGACGTTCCCTGGGAGCAGTGGTCTGGGAAGAGCTGGCAGGGAGGGCCCTCGAGGAGTCAGCAAGCAGGGGAGGAAGGCGGGTGTAGACGGAGGGCTGTTCCATGACTGTTCAGCTCCAGCATCCCGAAGCCCTCTCCCACCGAGACTTCCTGTTATGATCCTCAGTGGAGCTGGCTGGTGAGAGAAAACGTCTGTGCCAGGGCACTGGGGCGGGGCGGGGTGGGGGGAGAGGGGACGACAGTCTTTCCGTTTATAAGCCATAATAGGAAGGCTGGGAGCATAAGAAAAATCAAGTCTAGGCGACCCTGACAGTAACCAAGAAGCTCCGTCTGGACAACAGAAACCTGTCTGGTCGAGAGTTAAGTAACCTCAGAACTTCCTCATCCCAAGCAAACATCACCTCCACTCTGTGTGCAGGCACCCAGCCGCGGCTGGAGAGGACAGCCCGGGTTCGGTGTGTATTGTCGGGGGAAGCTCTGGGCTGTGGCGGTCTCTGATGCAGGGAGAAGGAACTCTTTCACGGGGCTCCTCAACGCCACACAAGGGCTCTCTTATGCAAAGACGCTGGGCCAGCTTCCATTCACAGCAGTCGCTTCCAAACACCCCTCCAGGCTGGCTCTGCTCACCCCGAAAGAAGAGGAGGACCCCTCCCCAGCCCAAGATGGCTGGACAAAACCCTCAGTCCACCCCAAGGAACGAGCGGAAGCCTGTGTTCCTCCAGACCTGCTCAGATCACCGGGAAACTCTGCCTCACTGGGTTGGTTTGCACTCTTAGCAGCAGACACACCTGCTGCTCAGGCATCGTGAGTCACCCCCCAGGCAGCGCACGCCGGACTCCCCGACAGTGGGGGTTTCTGGGCTTGGTGGCAGGCTCTCACGCAACCCAGAGGACATCCTTCACCTCCTCCCCACCCCCCAAGGCAGGTCAGGACAGATCAGGCTGTAACCCAATTTCTGCTGAAACCACTCACTCCCAGGGAAGGTCCACAGAGGAATGGGAGGGTATACGGGGACACACCGCCCGCTCGTGATCAAGAGTCTCTCCCCTTCACACCCTGAAGAGCCTCATCTGCCCTGCTGGCCATAAATTGGGAGGAGGGGGTGAGTTACCCTGAGGGAGAGGATGGAGCAGACTTCTCAATTCTAAGCCTCCAGAATAAAGACGGTCTGCCGAGACGCATAACTTTAGCCTGTGGAGCACAGCACCTATGGTCAATGATCCTGTATTGGATACTTGAGGGCCTCCCTGACAGCTCAGCGGAAAAGAATCCACCTGCAATGCAGGAGCCACAGGAGCCGAAGGTTCAACCCCTGGGCCAGGAAGATCCCCTGGAGGAGGAAATGGCAACCCACTCCGGTCTTCCTGCCTGAAATATCCCACGGACAGAGGAGCCTGGCGGGCTACAGTCAGGCGGGCCAGGGGTTCGCAGAGTCAGACACAGCTGAGGGACTGCGTATGTGGGCATTACACATTTGAAAATTTGCTAAGAGGGTAGCTTTTCTGTTAACTGCTTCTGCTGTCAAAATATGATAAAATAGTAAATAAGAGGGTGGAAGAAGACTTTGGAGGGGATGGGCATGTTTATGGCACGGATTGTGGTGTCGGTTTCTCAGTGTGTTTTACGGCCAAACTCACCGAGTTGCAGACACAAAACAGGTATGGCTTTTTGTATGTCAATCATGCCTGAAGCAAGTTGGCGGTCTCTGATGCAGGGAGAAGGAACTCTTTCACGGGGCTCCTCAACGCCACACAAGGGCTCTCTTATGCAAAGACGCTGGGCCAGCTTCCATTCACAGCAGTCGCTTCCAAACACCCCTCCAGGCTGGCTCTGCTCACCCCGAAAGAAGAGGAGGACCCCTCCCCAGCCCAAGATGGCTGGACGAAACCCTCAGTCCACCCCAAGGAACGAGCGGAAGCCTGTGTTCCTCCAGACCTGCTCAGATCACCGGGAAACTCTGCCTCACTGGGTTGGTTTGCACTCTTAGCAGCAGACACACCTGCTGCTCAGGCATCGTGAGTCACCCCCCAGGCAGCGCACGCCGGACTCCCCGACAGTGGGGGTTTCTGGGCTTGGTGGCAGGCTCTCACGCAACCCAGAGGACATCCTTCACCTCCTCCCCACCCCCCAAGGCAGGTCAGGACAGATCAGGCTGTAACCCAATTTCTGCTGAAACCACTCACTCCCAGGGAAGGTCCACAGAGGAATGGGAGGGTATACGGGGACACACCGCCCGCTCGTGATCAAGAGTCCTCTCCCCTTCACACCCTGAAGAGCCTCATCTGCCCTGCTGGCCATAAATTGGGAGGAGGGGGTGAGTTACCCTGAGGGAGAGGATGGAGCAGACTTCTCAATTCTAAGCCTCCAGAATAAAGACGGTCTGCCGAGACGCATAACTTTAGCCTGTGGAGCACAGCACCTATGGTCAATGATCCTGTATTGGATACTTGAGGGCCTCCCTGACAGCTCAGCGGAAAAGAATCCACCTGCAATGCAGGAGCCACAGGAGCCGAAGGTTCAACCCCTGGGCCAGGAAGATCCCCTGGAGGAGGAAATGGCAACCCACTCCGGTCTTCCTGCCTGAAATATCCCACGGACAGAGGAGCCTGGCGGGCTACAGTCAGGCGGGCCAGGGGTTCGCAGAGTCAGACACAGCTGAGGGACTGCGTATGTGGGCATTACACATTTGAAAATTTGCTAAGAGGGTAGCTTTTCTGTTAACTGCTTCTGCTGTCAAAATATGATAAAATAGTAAATAAGAGGGTGGAAGAAGACTTTGGAGGGGATGGGCATGTTTATGGCACGGATTGTGGTGTCGGTTTCTCAGTGTGTTTTACGGCCAAACTCACCGAGTTGCAGACACAAAACAGGTATGGCTTTTTGTATGTCAATCATGCCTGAAGCAAGTGGTTTTTAAAGAGGACAGCCTGCTGAATCACTCTCAACATTCACATTTTTACATGACAGCACTTTCTGCCATTCAGGATCCTGAAATGGACCATGGACCAGAAAAAAAGACATTAGGGGGACAGTTGGGAAAATGTGGATGAGGCCTAAAGATGGGTTCAATGTATTACATTACTATTAATCCCCACGCTGATCATCTCACTATGGATCTGTAAGATCTTAACACACAAGGAAGCTGGATGAAGGGGATAAGGGAACTCCATGTAACATTTTCAACTTTCCCCAAAATCTAGACTTCTATCAAATCAAAAGTTGATAAAGGGCTTCCCTGGGAGCTCAGTGATGAATCCGCCTGCCAGTGCAGGGGACATGGGTTCGATCCCTGATCCCAAGAGGATCCCACATGCCTTGGAGAAACTAAGTCCATGCGCCACAACTAGTGAGCCTGTGCCCAGAGCCCAGGAGCCACAACTCCTGAGCCTGCACGCCCAGAGCCTGCGCTGCGGAGCAAGAGAGGCCCCCGCAGTGAGGACCCCAGCCCCCACTCGCAGCAACTCGAGAGAGGCCTGCCCAGCAACAAGGACCCAGCACAGCCACAGGTAAATAGAAATAAGCGAGTTTTTTAAACAGCAATAATTTGTAAAAGGACAGCATTTTGAATCCAGCTTCCTCGTACATCTTAATCTCCGGCATTGCTAAAATAATTTCAATCCCAGCCCTGAAGGCAAATTTTAAGTTCCTCTCACAGCCAGTGCTGATCAGTTCTTTGCTTCGGGGAAAACAAAAGGCAACGAAACACTGCATTCACTGAGTGAGCATTGTCTGGGCACCTACTGTATCCTGGCCCCCAGCTGCGGAATTATCTGCAGGCTAACACTGCAGTCTTCCTCCAAGCCCACCTGGTAAAGGTCCACCAAGAAGGGCACTCCTTTTATTTTAGGCATGACTGATTTACAGCAAAGAGTGACTTCTGGGAATCTTCCAAAGGAAATAATTCAAAATGTGGACAAATCCTTATGTACAAAAGACACTCACCAATGCATGACTTCAAAGGGTAAAAATTTGGAAATACCTCGGTGTCCAACAATGGGAGAATTGTCACGCAAACTATGATTCAGTGTCTGCAGCGATACAGTCATTATGTGGGGAAATGTTTAAAAAAAAAAAGCGAGGCGGGGGATAGAGCGGGAACCAATGTTGTATACATTGCAAGGGTTTCAGCAGTGAGGAAATATGTCAAATTGCCAGCATTACTGTGGGAACTGGGTGTTTCCTGAATTTTGCAATTTTTTTTTTTTTTTTTTTTTAGTTTTCTATAAAAGACAGAGAAAGGACAGTGGATTACTTTTAAAAATCAGATGGGGATGCAGAGGTGGGCTTCCAGGCCATCAGTGGGACAATTTCAACAGCTCCTCTCCCAGAGAGGGTGGGCAGGACCACAGGGTACATCCTGCACCAGGTAGGCAGTACCAGGGACCCAGGTGTGGCCAGAACACTGGCTCCCAGGAGAGGAGCAGAACCAACACATCTTTTTCCTTCCAGCAGCGCCTGGTTCTCCCACCTTCCCAAGCACGTGCTCACAGAAGCCCCTGGCACCCAAGGGAGACCCGTGACAGCTTCCAGACGCGTTCTGTGCAGGGGGAACCGCTGGACAGGAAACGGACCATCACACACAGACTGCAGGCAGGGCTAGAGGAGGGAAGGGAGGGAATCCTCCACCTGGGAAAGCATCCCCAGGGAACAGTCTTCACGGGGCAAGTCACAGGAGTTGAGGCCAAGTGCCAAAGGACAAGCGAACCCTGGGTTAATCCGTACATCAAGGCGGCCTGGCTCAGGCATTCACTCAACAAACAAGTACTCGGAGCCTATCTGGTGATAAGGCAGGGTGCTGCTCCGAAGGGCGCGCACAAAAGGAGAGAGGGGAGCTGTGGATGCAGAGGCAGTTTGCTTTCTGTTCAGGGCTCAAGATGAAGCCCCCTTCCTGAGGCTGGCAGGAAACCTCTCCCACTAACAATCTGCACTGATGGGGGAGGGGAGGTGGTTACTAGCATTGGAGGCAATTCCTGACACCTCTCACCCATTCAGTGAACCCGCTGATGGGTGGCGCCGTCCTTGCAGAAAAACCGCTCTTCAACCAGGACGGGGGACCGGAGACATTCCCCACCCGCCATGGGGAGAGGGGAGCCAAGCGCTGCCCCTAGATCGCACTCTGGGTCGCAGGCAAGCAGATGTCGCGAGCTCACGGAGATAATGCCCCTCAACGCGACGGGCTTAAAAGGTAGTAAGTGCCAGGGGGTCTGGCGGGGGCCCCGAGGCCGCGGACCTCACCCCAGGCCGGGGCCCTGTCCCGCGGGGCGGCCGGCGGCTAGGCGGCGTTGGAAGGGCAGTGAGCCAGGGCGCCCAGATAGGCGATGACCACCGGGAATCCGCTCCGCCGCAAGGCAGACGGCGGCTAAAACGGCCTCTGAGAAGATGTCAATTACAAGAACAAAAGTCTCAACCCAGAACCGCAAGACCTTCATAAAGCGACGCAGAGGGTCATATTATATCCTCTCCTCCCCGAGTCGCGGGGAGACTTACCTCCAGGGAAGCGACCCGACTGTTGGGTAGCACGGACCAATCCTCGGATGGAGACGAGGTCCTGGGTCATTAAGCCCGGCCGAGATGCACCAAGTAATCCACGGTAGAGGGTCCAGAGGCCCGGTCCCCATTTCCATCCAAAGCCAAAGCGCCGGCCGTCCCGGCCTCGGCGCCCGGGACCCGCGGAGACCGCGCGCGGGGTCGCCGGCCCGGGCTCCCCAGCGGCGCCCCGCCGATCGAAGCCCGCCTCCCTGCGCTGGGAGAGCACCCAGCTCAGACGCAGCAGCTCGCCTTTCTTCACCGCGTATCACCAGCGCGACCCCAGGAATCCCCGCCGGGAACCCCTCTGTCAAGCCCGGAAAAGCACCAGGGGCGGAGGCAGGCTGGGCCTCGGGCTACAGGTGCGCAGGGCCCGTGGCGCGGGGCGGGCGCCAGGCCGGCAGGGGAGACGCAGGTGAGAGCCGCCGAGGCGTCTCACGGCTGCCGCTGCAGGGTGAAAACCCTCCGAACCGCAGCTCCGCGCCCGCGCCACCGCGCTCTCTACCAGTGGCCCGACCATCCGCCCTTATATAGCAGCCGGGGCTGGGCGGGCGGGGCGAGCGAAGGGGGCGGGGCGGGGCCGAACTGCTTCCCGGGAGATGGAGTTCTGTCTAAAAGCCCCAGCGGCTGGGAAAGGTTGCAGGCGGCAGGAGAAGGGGACGACAGAGGATGAGGTGGTTGGATGGCATCACCGACTCAATGGACATGAGTTTGAACGAGCTCTGGGAGTTGGTGATGGACAGGGAGGCCTGGCGTGCTGCAGTCCATGACGTCGCAAAGAGTGACTGAGCGGCTCAACTGAACTGAACTTCCAGCCAACAAACGCAGAGTACCTTAGGAATGATGGGAGTCCTCCCCTGCGCCTTAACTTCCAAGACCAGACTGGGATTCCAACCTCACTGTCAGCTCCCTTAGGTCAAGGCCAGCCTTTGTGCAGAAAGTGGGACCCATGTGCGAGCTTAGTACCCCAGTCATGTGTGACTCCCTCCCACGCTATGGACTGTAGCCGAATTCTTTCCCACTGAGCCTAGGAGGCTCATAACGTGGGACATGCCAAGCTAAATTCTGCCCAGGGTGAACCTACCCACCCCCACCCCCCACCCTCCAGTAACCCTGGAGTCAGACAAACCTAGCTAGTTGCCACCCTGTTTGCCATCAGCCAGCTGCTGTGTGACTGTTGCCTCAGCTTTCTCATCTGGCACAGACAGAGGGTATTAACATCTGCTTTCTGGGTTTAATCCCTGGGTTGGGAAGATTCCCTGGAGAAAAAAACAACTACCCACCTCAGTATTCTGGCCTGGAGAATTCCATGGACAGAGGAGCCTGGCAGGCTACAGTCCATGGGCTTCAAAGAGTCGGACACAACTGAGCGACTTTCCCTTTCATGGGGCTGCAGAGGGAGGTGACCCTACAGGGTAGACTCATCTCCCCATCCCTAACCTTAAGTGATAAACCATTCGCCACCCTGAGGCCTGCTAGATTAAAATTCTGGAGCTGCCACCGCCCATTGTCATTCAGGCTTTGATTTCTGCAGTAGCCTCTCCTTCATTCAACACTTGCATATACTGCGGGGAGGAAAGCAAGAGGCAGGCAGAGGAGGCCAGCGTTATCCTGATAACTGCAGGGATGTTAGAGACCGCGTGGACCTTGGGCAGGGCTTCCCAGGTGGCACAGTGGTAAAGAATCCTCCTGCCAACACAGGAGATACAGGAGACTCGGGTTGGATCCCCAGGTCGGGAAGATCCCCTAGAGCAGGAAATGGCAACCCACTCCAGGATTCCTGCCTGGAAAATCCCATGGCTAGAGGAGCCTGGTGGGCTACAGTCCATGGGGCCACAGAGAGTGACTGAGCAACAGAGCACACACACGGACCACAAGCACCTAACTAGTCTGGGGCACGAGCCAAGGGGTCCAGAGGGCCTGTGTCTGACCCGACTCTGGAATGAATGGTTAGGAAACAGCTAAACAAAAAGACACTTCCCTGGTGGTCTAGTGGTTAAACTCTGTTATTTCAAGGCAGGGGCCATGGGTTTGATCCCTGGTCCGGAAATGAAATGAAATCCCACATGCCCTGGGGGATACAGCCAAAAGAATTTTTTTTTTTTAAAAAAGGAAATAAAAAATAGAGGCTGATGTAGAAATGACTAAGGCAAAGGCTAAGATGTGGGAAATAGGCACATGCAAGGGAGATGACCAGGAAGGAAAGCAGCGTAGCTACACTCTTCTGCTTGAGGACCTCAGCACAGGTGCAAGACAGCATCACTCCAGGTAAGATGCGGCTGCTGGCTCGGCTCCCGTGAGGGCAAGAACTGCTTGACCCAGAACCCACATCTTTCCCCGAGAGTGCAGTGGCCTCAGAAAGCCCCAGACAGCCAGGTGCGTGGGACCCATCTAAGAACATGCCTTTCTCTTGTTCAAAGAACTCACAAAATCAAATTCGGCATTGCTCAAAGGGATCCCAGCAGGCATGCGGTGGGGAAATCAGAGCTTGGGACTGGCCCTAGGCTACTCTGAGGATTAGCAGGAAGCCCTACCCCAATTTCACAAGAAGTTTTGTGCTGCAAACCAGCTCAAAGCTCTGGTCCAGATCTTCACCTGAGATGCCCTCCCTTCGGTCCTGTCTTCTACTTCAGGGAGCAAGTTAGATGAGTGGGAGATTGATTAAACTGTGCTGGGAAAATGTCTCCGCCTCACCCACTCCTCCTACACACCCCCCAGGAAGGAGGAGGTGCACACTATGTCTGACTCTTTGTGACCCACAGACTATGGCCCACCAGGCTCCTCTGTCCATGGGATTCTCCAGGCAAGAATACTGGAGTGGGTGGCCACGCCCTTCTCCAGGGGATCTTCCCGACCCAGGGACTGAACCCATGCCTCCTGCACTGGCAGGCGGAGTCTTTACCCCTGAGCCATGAGGGGTACAGACATGTGTCACACTTGGGTGAGTTTTTTCTCTTTTGCTTTGTGCACTGGCAAGCGCGCAGCCGCGATTGCCAGTGGCCGTCATTTGCACCCAAGCCAGTGGCCAGCCTCAGGATGAAGGCATCCCTGGTGCTGAGAGAGCTGAAATGAAAGAACAGGGGTCCCCGGGGACATCACTGATCCTCCACTGAACCCACTGGTCCCAGAGCCTGTCTTACCACTAGACATCTTGCTAGGTGAAGAAGTACGTGTCTTCACCGTTTAACTTTTTCTGAGTTATGTCAGGGAGGGTGTACATCACTCACCCGGAAGATGTCTCTGACTAAACAGTCCTGTTGATTGCTCCAGGCTGAAGTCTGAATGCCTAGCCTACTCCAGCACCGACTCTGCTGTGTGGTCTTGGAGAAGTGACTCAACCTTCCTGGACCTGTTCACTCCATCTCAAACATGGGGAAAATTTTTCCTGTCTCTCCTTATTTTGCAAGCTGACTTTGAAAACCAGTGCGGGGACTTCCCTGGTAGGCCAGTGGTCAAGACTTTGCCTTCCACTGTAGGGGCTGTGGGTTCAGTCCCTGGTCAGGGAGCTTGTCAGACCACGGATGGTCAATTTCAAGATGACTATCTGAGCTGATTGTGCTGTTTCTGCCTGTAGCCACCCTCCCCACCCCTCCCTACTGTCATAAAAGCTCCTGTCCTCTGATCATCAGCGGGAAGGACCGGCCTTTGGACAGGGCTCCACCTGCCCACCCCAGCAGCCACCATCCAAAACAAAGCAAACTTTCCTTTCTACCAGCCTGGCCTCTTTAATGGCTGTGAGTGGTGAGCAGTCGGACCCCACTTTTGATTACGGACTCTCCAACTCAGAGCATCCGAACCACACTCCTATCCTGCTCCTCAGCTGTGGTCCTTCCCTAGACCCTCTGACTCGGTCCATCTCCCCAGTTCCATCCTCCTGGTCACCGTGGGGCCACTGCCCACGCTCTCTCCATCGGCTGCTGAGCCCTACAGTATCCTAGGCTTCAGCATCTCACCTGTCCTGCCTTTTCTCATTTTCCTCTGTGAACCTCTGACCTCTTCCTCTAACTGGTTTCAACACAGCTAACACCTTCAAATGCGTCTGACACGGCGTAGACTGATTCATCTAAAACATACCTCGGCTCTTGATTCATCTGCCCGTGACTTAAGCAACCCAGCCCCTCCCTGATCCCCATATGTGCCCTGTGCTGGCCCATCTTGATT
The DNA here is from genome assembly GCA_006408675.1 of Madoqua kirkii. Taxonomy (NCBI): domain Eukaryota; kingdom Metazoa; phylum Chordata; class Mammalia; order Artiodactyla; family Bovidae; genus Madoqua; species Madoqua kirkii. Next base: position 948 of record SJYC01045414.1, on the reverse strand, counting down.
TCTCTGTTAAAACTCTCCCTTTGCCCAGAGAAGGAACTACCCCCCACCCTTACTTCCTGAAGCCCAGCCTTTCCTCATGTTCCCCGAAGATTCTGGCCTTTCCCTTCTCCACCCTCCAAGATATTTTGCTTGTATCTCTCTTAGGAGGGGCTTCCCTGGTGGCTCAGTGGCAAAGAATCCACCTGCCAATGCAGGAGGCATGGGTTCAGTCCCTGGGTGGGGAAGACTCCCTGGAGAAGGGCATGGACCCACTCCAGTATTTCTGCCTGGAGAATCCCATGGACAGAGGAGCCGGGCGGGCTGCAGCCCATGGGGTCGCAAAGGAGCAGTTACAACTGAGCGGCTAAAGGACCGCCACCTCTCTTGGGCATCTGTCCCATTCTACCTCATGTAATCATAAACCCAGGACAGGGCTCTTTCCTCTTCCCTTCTACATTGCACTCTCGAAGCAGAAGATCACACGCTGTTCATGTCTGTGGTTGCCCCTCGGAACTAGCCGGTGTGATGTAGGTGTTTAATACCTGTGTACAGAATGAACGGATGTGCCTATCGCTTGGGAGATTTTCCAAAGGCCAAGTGGGCAATCCATTTCTGGGCCTGTCTCTCTTTCTATTTAATGAGGCAAATCAGCTGTAGCCCTAACGAGCCCCACGTTGCTGGTGGGGCCAGTGATTAGCCCCATAACAGACTTGGGGCTGCTTTATGAAAGCACTCTCCAAACAGCTTCATAGCGCAGCCAGGCACACAAGATCGGGAAGAGATAGCCGGAGAGTTACTGGATCCTGAAGCGAAGTCGAGACAAGAGGTGCTGTGTTCATCTGCACAGTCAGGGAGAGCCAGGGCACAACTGAACCACCCCCGCGTGAAACAGCAGTCCTTTGGTTCCGTGTCATCCACAGCCCACCCAAAAGCACCCCGCGAGGTTTGGGGGAGCCTGTCCCCAGGTTC
>SJYC01045413.1:0-29883 GCA_006408675.1 Madoqua kirkii | reverse complement strand
CTCCTGAGGAGGCTCTGGGTTTGTCCCAGACAGCTGCCTGTAGCACGCTATGGTTACTCATTACCCGGGCTCCCAGGCAGGAAAAGCAGCTAGCTTAATAGACCCGAACTAACCCTCAGCTCAAACACTGGAGCCGTAAATAAATAAATAAGTCAGGTGTACCGGCCCGGGGGAGGGTGGGAGGCTCGGGTGATGGCCGGGCAAGGGGACTCACAGAGGAGGAGGAGGAAACAAAACGGAGTCTCGGGAAGGGGAGCAGGAGGGGCAGAGGAGGGCACGCTCCCCTTGGAGGAAGGACAGAGGGGTGTTTGTGCGGCTGGCGTGTCCCCGCCTGCAGAGTGGACTCGGGTCTCAGCTGGCCATTCTCAGAGAAAGAGGACTTTGAGAGGCCAGGCAGGCACGGCCCGTCTCTCCAGCGCCCAGGCCCCCACTCGCTCAGGCGTGGCCTGCTTGTGGAAATGATCATCTGCCGCTCCACTTGCTGGTGGAGGACAGAGGCTGTGAGCCCGGGTGTGAGTTTTACCTGCCTCCTGGCTCCTACAGCAAACGGTCTGGTCCACAGTCCTCACAGCTCCCACTGAACAGGTAGGCAGTATGTGGACAGATGGAGGAGCCTGAGGGATTAGAGGCGGGGCGATGGTTGCCCTAACCCCCGATTCAAAAATATCCATACCAGTGGTTCCTTTCCAGAGGTGACCTCTGTCCCCTCCCACTGGGGACACCAGGCAATGTCTAGAGACAGTCCTGATTGTCACAGTGGAGGGTGGGGCTGGTACCAGCATTTAGTGGTGAGAAGCCAGGATTTGTCTAAACGCACTCCAACGCCCAAGACAGCCCCCAGGACACAGAATGCTCCATCCCCTAGGTCACGGAGCTTGGGAAATTCTGCCCTGGCTCTCTGTCTCAGAACTGAACCCGCAGCCCAGGTCCCCTCCACTTCTGCAGAGGGCATCCATCAGCCCCTTAACCCGTGACAGTTCCAGAAACCCACCCATCCTTCCAGGATGAGGGAGGGAGGGAAATCCTAGACCCACACCCACACGTGCACGACAGTGCCCGGTCTCCTTTTGACTAACTCTGGAGACAGAAACCAAAGAGGATGTGTATCAGTCAAACCAGCGTTTCTGAGTCACTGCCTGACCCGTTAGCAGACGGAAAGTTCAGTCACTCAGTTGTGTCCAACTCTTTGCGACCCCGTGAACCGCAGCACGCCAGACCTCCCTGTCCATCACCAACTCCCAGAGTTCACCCAAACTCATGTCCATCAAGTCGGTGATGCCATCCAACCATCTCATCCTCTGTCGTTCCCTTCTCCTCCTGCCCTCAATCTTTCCCAGCATCAGGGTCTTTTCCAATGAGTCAGGTCTTCACATCAGGTGGCCAAAGTACTGGAGTTTCAACTTCAGCATCAGTCCTTCCAATGAACACCCAGGACTGATCTCCTTTAGGATGGACTGGTTGGATCTCCTTGCAGTCCAAGGGACTCTCAAGAGTCTTCTCCAACACCACAGTTCAAAAGCATCAATTCTTCTGTGCTGAGCTTTCTTTATAGTCCAACTCTCACATCCATACATGACCACAGGAAAAACCATAGCCTTTGTTGACAGTCGGTCTCTCAGTCGTATCCAATTCTTTGCGACCCCATGGACTGTAGCCCACCGGCTCCTCTGTCCGTAGAATTCTCCAGGCCAGAACACCAGAGTGGGTAGCTTATCCCTTCTCCAGGGGATCTTCCCAATGCAGGAACTGAACAGGGGTCTCCTGCATTGCAGGTGGATTCTTTCCCAGTTGAGCCCCCAGGGAAGCCCAGTTAGCAGACTGGCCGAGTAATTTCCATAACAAGGTTGCGGGCACCCTTCACTTTGTCTTAGGGTCTCTGCCAGCCTTGACACGCCGAGGGTTTGGGAGGTTGTTTCTGGGTTTTGTTTTCTCCTCACTCCGTTTGTGGCTCACTGGCAGAATGGTCTTACACTAGACCTTCACCCTCCCTGGACCTCAGTTTAATAAAGTCGAGGTGAGCAGGGATGGTCCCTGTCACCACCTCATGATCACTGCAAAGTTTAACGAGCTCTTTAAAGAGATAAGGGCTTCCCTGGTGGCTCAGACTATAAAGAATCTGTCTGTAATGTGGGAGACCCAGGTTCCATCCCTGGGTCGGGAAGATCCTCCAGAAGAGAGAATGGCTACCCAGTTCAGTATTCCTGCCTGGAGAATTCCATGGACAGAGGAGCCTGGAGGGCTGCATTGTTGACAGTCGGTCTCTCAGTCGTATCCAATTCTTTGCGACCCCATGGACTGTAGCCCACCGGCTCCTCTGTCCGTAGAATTCTCCAGGCCAGAACACCAGAGTGGGTAGCTTATCCCTTCTCCAGGGGATCTTCCCAATGCAGGAACTGAACAGGGGTCTCCTGCATTGCAGGTGGATTCTTTCCCAGTTGAGCCCCCAGGGAAGCCCAGTTAGCAGACTGGCCGAGTAATTTCCATAACAAGGTTGCGGGCACCCTTCACTTGTCTTAGGGTCTCTGCCAGCCTTGACACGCCGAGGGTTTGGGAGGTTGTTTCTGGGTTTTGTTTTCTCCTCACTCCGTTTGTGGCTCACTGGCAGAATGGTCTTACACTAGACCTTCACCCTCCCTGGACCTCAGTTTAATAAAGTCGAGGTGAGCAGGGATGGTCCCTGTCACCACCTCATGATCACTGCAAAGTTTAACGAGCTCTTTAAAGAGATAAGGGCTTCCCTGGTGGCTCAGACTATAAAGAATCTGTCTGTAATGTGGGAGACCCAGGTTCCATCCCTGGGTCGGGAAGATCCTCCAGAAGAGAGAATGGCTACCCAGTTCAGTATTCCTGCCTGGAGAATTCCATGGACAGAGGAGCCTGGAGGGCTGCAGTCCATGGGGTTGCAAGAGTGGGACACGACTGAACAATAGCAATATAACCGGATAAGAGAAGTGCCTACCCCGTGGTTACAGGAACAAGCGCATTCACGTCTAACACCCAGTGCCGGGCGCTCAGCAAGCCCTCAGCAGATGCCGGCGGCTCTCATTACCGCTCCTTTAGAGAAAGTTCTTCCCGGAGTCTAACCTCACACCGCCAACTCCCTCCCCTGCTTCCCGGAAAGCCATCTCTGCCCACAAATCTTCTGTTGACTTCTGTTGCCTCTCGGTGGAGACATCAGACCTGCCCGCGGCCGCTGTTCTGGGTCCACCCAGCTCACTCAGGAAGGGACATGGTGATAGGGTCACCATGCTTCCACCTCGGGGGTCCCGAGGTCCGCCCGGGTGGCCCAGCAGACCGCAAAGGAAGCCTAGCTGGGGGCCCGGCTGAGGCCCGCGGCAGGCGCCTGTCTCCCTTGGCCCCAGACGCTGATGGCCACATTTTGCCACAATGAAGCGATGACAGCCGCTATCAGCACTCGCCGGCCTCGCCTGCCCGTCACGACCGGCTCGTCAGAGCTGCCCTTCCTTGCCTCGGTGTTAGCTTATCTGCCGCTGGAGACACAAGTCTCAGGTTTAACTGTGGCAAATTAATATTGAACTTCACAGACAGCTCCTCCCCAAACACACGACAACCACCCCCATTGGCTGGCGAGGCGAGATCCCTGGTCAACGCAGGTCAGTTCCACTGCCGGAGAGGGATTCGGGGCAGCAGAGGGAAACTCTCTTCCTCCTGGAAGCCTGCCCCAGCACTGATAAAAAGTGAAAGTGTGAGTCGCTCAGTCGTGTCTCTTTTGTGACCCTGTGGATTCTAGCCCGCCAGGCTCCTCTGTCCGTGGGATTTTCCAGGCAAGGACACTGGAGTGCGTAGCCATGCCCTCCTCCAGGGGATCTTCCTGACTCAAGGAGCGAAGCCAGCTCTGAGCCACCAGGGAAGCGTCCCTGATACCTGCATGAAACAGCGGATCTTTATAACACCGGCTGAAGCAAACTCTTTGTAAGTCGGTAAATGGTGTTGGGCCACATAACTCACCAGCTTATTTCTGCTGAGCTGTGTAAGCTGCTTGCCCGGCTGAGAGCAGATGCTTAACTGGGGCTGCACTGAGGAAGGGACACACGAGGAGCCTCTCCAGCTCAGCCCAGGATACTGAGGAATCACCGACAGGCACAAAAAGCACCTCTACCTCACCGATTTAACCATCACTCATTGCACTTAGGGGACAGGCACTATTTGAAATCCTTCTTCCGAAGGTCTCTGAGGCTGACATTCTTGTCATCCGTCTCGAGATTACAGCCCCGATACAAAGGGACAAGGAGGTGAAGTCACCTGTCCAAGACCTAAATGAGCAGCCAACCAGGATTCAGACCCAGACAGAGGCTGTTACGCTGCTTCTTGTGTAGACATCACCCTTACCTACAGGGAACAGGAGGCCTGGCCGCCACCCCCCACCGCAAGGTCTGACGTTCTTCGCCCAGCCCTCTCTGCCCCCAGAAGGATGAAAGTGCCTGACTTCTGTTTCTTATTCCCTTTCAGTGCAGCTTGACTGCGTGTGCACGGGTCTCTAAAAACACGTGGCTTAGCTTTGTTTTCGAACTTCAGCAAGACGTATCGGGACTTGCTGGTGGTCCAGTGGTTAAGAATCTGCCTTCCAATGCAGGGAAAGTAGGTTCCATCCCGGGTTGAGGAACTGAGATCCCGCATGCTGAGGGCAACTAAGCCTGTATCCCAGACCTACTGAGCTGCAACCACGACTTCAGTCCCTGGGCCGCAACTAAAGGTCCTGCATGAGGCAACTAAGACCCAACACAGTCAAAAAAAGTGATATCAAAAAAAAAAGATGGTATTATGCACCATGTCGCTGGCAACACCCCCTACCCAGAAGGGACAAGCCTATTTTCTTGTATTTTCTCTCCACCACTTATGTTTCTCTCTACTTCAACATTCCTGAGCATCATCCACGCTATTCGATGTTCTTCTCTTCTTCCAGTAAGGTGGAAGGCTCTCTACAACAAGGATCATAAAATGGGACCCAGGTTGGACAAAGGGTCTCTGGGCACTTCTGGGCACTCAGGGAACGGCCTCGGACACCCAGGTCAATATTTCTCGGATGTTTCATGGCCTGAGGGACAACAGTCCAAGAGAAGATGGTTAAGGATGGGCTTTGGGGGCTCCCCTGGTGGCTCAGTGGTAAGGAATTCACCTGCCAGTGCAGGAGACACGCATTTGAGCCTTGATCTGGGAAGATCCCTCAAGCCACAGAGCCGCTAAGCCCAGGCGCCGCAACTACTGAGCCTGCGCTCCAGAGCCCAGAAGCCGTAACTGCTGAGGCCCACTCGGCCCAGAGCCCCCGCTCCGAAACAAGAGAAGCCGTCGCCGCAGTGAGAAGCCGGGCATTGCAACCAAGAGTAGACCCCACTCGCCACAACTAGAGAAAAGCTCTTGCTGCAAACAAAGACCCAGCACAGCCAAAAATCAAGCAATAAATCAGTAGAAAAAAAAAAAAGAAGAAGAAGAAGAATGGGCTTTGGATGGTGAATGGACTTTTAGAAAGTGAGTCTTTCCTGGGTGTGGATCAGCTTTTGGCACAACTGCGTCCAGACCAACTGTAGGCACACTCAGCGTCTCACAGCCACAGTCCTTATTCCCACATTCGCAGGTCTGCAAGTTGGCTGTGCTTCTGCCAATCTGGAAAGGACGCAACTGGGCAACTTGGCTTTAAGTTGCCGGCTGGCTGAGCTTGGATCACCGGGCTACGAGCTGATTCTAGTTTTCTATTGCTGCATTTAGCCGCCCCAAATCTTAGTCACCCAAAAAAGAACAAAACACAAAACAGGGACATTGCTGGTGGTTCCGGAGCTAAAACTCTGTGCTTCCAACGTAGGGGCCCGGGGTTTGATACTTGGTCAGGAAGCTAGGGGGCTCAGACAGGAAAACATCTGCCTGCAGAGTAGAATTTCTGGGTCAGGAAGATTCCCTTGGAGGACGAAATGGCAACCCACTCCAGCGTTCTTGCCTGGAGAATTCTATGGACAAGAAGCCTGGCGGGCTACAGTTCATGGGGTCATAAACAGTCAGACACGACAGAGTAACTAACACTTTCAGGGAACTAGATCCCACAAGCTGTAACTAAGACCTGCCACAGCCAAATAAATAAATATTTTAAGTGAAAACAACAACATGTGACCAAGCTCAGCCAATGTAAAGGTGTGCAGAGAGACATCAGTCAAGTGCTGAGTGAACCGCAAGAAGGGCCAACCGGAGCCAACCGCGCCAAATGGGAGAGGATGGGGACAGGACGCTGCGCCACGGTCTCCCCAGCTCCCTCGGCGAGCCCCAGTCCGAGGTCTGGGACTGGCCCTCCTGAGTCCTTGTCCTGCATTCTTTCCTTGTCTCAGGGCATTCAGAGGACAAATGCCTTCCGATCGGAATATTTTCCAAATACTCAACATCTGGAAGGACCTGGGACAATGGACCCCTTTGTGCGGCAGGAAAATGGGCTGTCAGTAAAAACAGCACCAGATCCCGGGGGAGCTGGGAGCGAGCGGGGAGGGCGGGCGAGGGAGCCAGGCCAGCGGGAGGTGCGCCCAGAGGGGGACGGTCACTAATGCCAGGCTTGCCCCATGCTTCCCCTTTCTCTTCAGCGCCTTAATTACATTAAAGACATTGAAGATGTGGTCACGGAGACGGAGGCAGGCTGGATCTCAGAGGATGCGGGGAGTGGCACAGAGAGACAGGGAAGGGGGAGAGATGGAGGTGCTCCCACGACGAGGGGACGTTTCTCACAACTGGACAGGGCCAGGCAGAGCCACAACGGCCGCTGGAATGTTCAAAGGGGACAGCGTTCCGACTCCATCTTGAGCCAGATGGTTTCCTCGAGTCCTTGGAATCGCGTGCAGGTACACGCAGGAACAGTGTCTCGAAGACGCCTCTGGTCCCCTTGTTCCAGCAGGTGGCCACGCCTGTGTGTGCATGTGTGCACACACGTGCCCAAGGCGACTAGGAGAACCCTGGACTAAGAGAGCACGCAGTGCCACGGGGCTTCCCACCTGCCCTGCAAGCCAGCCTGCCTCCAACCCAGCCCCCAGGCTGTCCCCAACCCAACAAGGGCCCGCTCAGTGGAAAGCTCCTCGGAGACGGAAGGTCTGAGATGTCCAAATTCCCATTAAGACCCAGGCACAGAGAGCTGTAAGGACACTGCCTTCCTAAAGTATCTGAAGATCTATGTGTGCAGCCCTGGCGGATTTCTGGAGCTAGAATGACTCTCGGGAACCCAGTCACAAATGGATCACCTGGGTGGCGCTCTCAAATGCAGATCCCCAGGCCCTGACCCGTGAGTAGGACAGCAAATCCAGGAATCTGCATTTGGTAGGCTCTACAGGTGCTTTTGAAAAATCTTACTGAGGTACAGCTAGCTCACAACATTGCTTTCTGTTGCACAGCCAAGCGACCCAGGCATACACATATGTACCGTCTCTCTCATATCGCCTTCCACTGTGGTCTATCCCAGGTCGCTGACTGTAGTTCCCTGTGCTATACTTTGCTGTTTACCCATCCGGTGTACACTAGCTTGCCTCTGCTAAGCCCAGACTCCCACGCCTTCCCTCCCTGTCCCACTTGGTGACTCAGTTCAGTTCAGTTCAGTTCAGTTGCTCAGTCGTGTCCAATTCTTTGCGACCCCATGAATCGCAGCATGCCAGGCTTCTCTGTCCGTCACCATATCCTGGAGTTCACTCAAGTTCATCGAGTCAGTGATGCCATCCTGCCATCTCATCCTTTTAAATAAGCAGGGTGACAATATACAGCCTTGATGTACTCATTCTCCTATTTGGAACCAGTCTGTTGTTCCATGTCCAGTTCTAACTGTTGCTTCCTGACCTGCATACAGATTTCTCAAGAGGCAGGTCAGGTGGTCTGGTATTCCCATCTCTCTCAGAATTGCCCACAGTTTATTGTGATCCACACAGTCACAGGCTTTGGCACAGTCAATAAAGCAGAAAGAGATGTGTTTCTGGAACTCTCTTGCTTTTTCCATGATCCAGCGGACGTTGGCAGTTTGGTGACTCAGTCTGTTTCGATTCTGCAGATGCGTTCGCTTGTGTCGTATCCCAGGCTCCGCGTGTGAGCAGCGTCACATGGCCTGCGTCTTTCTCCGTCTGGCTTTACTTCCCTTGGGACGATCATCTCTGGCTGCATCCATCTCACTGTAAGTAGCGTTATTCCATCCTCTTTGTGGCTGAGTAATATCCCATTGTACATACATGCTACACCTTCATTGTCTGTCCATCTATTGATGGACATTTAAGTCACTTGCATGTCTTGGCTATCGTGAATGGTGCTGCAGTGAACACTAGGGTGCCTGGATCTTTTCAAATCATAGTTTTGTCTGAATATATGCCCAGGAGTGGACTATGGGTGTTTTCTTTTTAATGCACATTCAAATGTGAAAAGTCCTGATCCAAATCATGACCCGTCTTCCCGCAGGCCAGCACTAATAAGACACATGCTGTTCATTCGATCCTTAAATGGCTCTAAGGCTTCACAGCTCTCAGCACTCAGGAGGGCAGGGCGTTGCTGCCTTTCTTTAAAAGTGTTATCATGCTGTTTGACTATGTTTCATTTACCTGGTCCTTAATAAAAATAAGATTTGAATTTAAAAAATGATGAAAATGCTTTGGAGCACTGGTGGTAACAACCCAGAAGGTGTAAAGGAAACACCAACCCAGGTGATGTTCTCTGGCAGGGGAGGGCCAGGCTGGAGGAGACTCATGGGAGGTAAAGAGACGGACCTGCAGAGCCAACAGGGAGGGAACACAGCCTCTGCTCGACAGGTGAGGTGTCCCTTGCCTGCTCCTCCCCATGGAGTTTGAAAGAATGAGAGTTCAGGACAGGCTCCAAAGTCTTCCATCGCTAACAGATCACTGTTTTTAAGAGCAGAGGGGCTTCCCCGGTGGCTCAGCAGTAAAGAACCCGCCTACCAATGCAGGAAACACAAGGCACGTGGGTTCCTCCCCGGGTCGGGAAGATCCCCTGGAGGAGGAAATGGCAGCCCACTCCAGGATTCCTGCCTGGGAAATCCCACGGACAGAGGAGCCTGGCGGGCTCCAGTCCACAGAGTCAGAGACTCGGACATGGCTGAGCGATTGAGCACAGAGCACTTGGAAGCCCAGACTAAGAGAAGTGAAGTCAGGGTCCAGGTTCCAGGAGAGTGGAGGAATCACGGCAGCTCCGCTCTGCACGCCTGCTCCTCTAAGCCCAGCCCTGGGGAACAAAGCCAAGATCTTAATCACCCGGCGATGCTCCAGCACGCTAAGCCTGTGATACACCTGTCTCCACCGTCAGGCAAATGAGCGGGTTCGCAGGCAGGGGCCTGCCCCGCCAAACAATGCACCCCTTTGTCCCCGCCCAGGGCTCTCGGGGTCCGCAAGGAAGCCCCATCCATCAGCACCTGTCAGGGCCCTCGCTGCACACAAAGGGACTTGTGATCCAGGCAGGGCCCCGGGCCTGCAGCAGGCAGCTCCAGCTGACACGCCAAGTGCCAGTCAGCCTTCCAAGGGGCCGCCTGGGGCCCGGGCGGTGGGCGCGCTAGCTCTCGTTTCCAGAAGCCAAGCAGGGCCAGAGAAGGTGTCCCTGGATCTCTGGCTCAACCCTTCCTAAAATCAGCCCTGAGTGAGCTGAATTAAGAAAAAATCATCTTCCCTTTTGAGCAGAATCAACACCTTACTGTTGTGTGAAACCCATATAAATCCTAATTACGTTGGATCGGTTCACAATGCTCCTCAGGTCTACAATGTCCTTCTACTTCTCTGTGCATTCACTCTATTAATTGTTAAGAGTTTGCTATCGAAACTCCAACTAAAAATATCAGTTTATCTGCTTAAAAAAATTGCAGTATATAGTGGAACTATGTGTAACCTTGCACTCTGCCTTCCAAGTCTCCTGTAAAGGGGTTATCCTGCTTTCGTAATTTAAAAAATAAAAACCCAAGAAGCGGTGTTTCTGCGTAGAGTATATCCAAGCTTAAAGTCTATACATTAAAATATAGGGCTATGAAAATGAAAAGGAAAGGAAAGTCATCTTCCCATGTGGGCAGAAGGTCGAACCAGCTACCGGAGCACTCCGGAGGGGCATGTGTGCCGGGCACGCCCACTCCCACCCCACTCACGTGCCAGCAGTTTAAAGTCCCAGAACCCCTCCTGGGAAGGGGAGGCTGAAGCATGACTTCCCGAATGAGATGCCCTACAAACACGGCACCAGCCAGAAAGGCATCGCGCTGTCCTTATAGCTGGAGAGGTGGCAGGCTCCACAGAGGTTTGCAGGGAGAAAAGCCCTGCACACCATTCCCAGCCAGCCCCTTCTTTCCACACTCCATCCACGTGACTGCCAGTCACTTTGGCCAGGAACGCACAAGCATTTTCCTCTGGCAAACCACAGTTCCTCTGCAGAATGCTGGGTTGGCCCTGGCACTCAGCACAGTGGGAAGGGACAGGAGAGGAGGGCGTGTCCCTCTGGGGTGGAGTTGCTGGCACCACTTGCCAGGCTGTGAGGGCAATGCTGTCCTTATAGCTGGAGAGGTGGCAGGCTCCACAGAGGTTTGCAGGGAGAAAAGCCCTGCACACCATTCCCAGCCAGCCCCTTCTTTCCACACTCCATCCACGTGACTGCCAGTCACTTTGGCCAGGAACGCACAAGCATTTTCCTCTGGCAAACCACAGTTCCTCTGCAGAATGCTGGGTTGGCCCTGGCACTCAGCACAGTGGGAAGGGACAGGAGAGGAGGGCGTGTCCCTCTGGGGTGGAGTTGCTGGCACCACTTGCCAGGCTGTGAGGGCAAGGAAAGTTCAGAGCTACCACAGGGCTGATTCAGCCACAAGCCCCGGACCCCCTTTCCTACAGCCCACCCCACAGGCTTCTTTATGGGCATGAAATGAGATCATGAATTGGTTTTGAGAAAAGCAGCAAATCCTTTGGGAATACAGGATGTTTGAGCTCAATCATCAAATTTTACTGTTTTTGACCCAAGGCCACTGCTCAATTTAAAGAGAAGGAATAAGAAATACATAATATTTAAAGTAAATTTTACAGTGTTCCTTTGTGTGTGTCTAAAAGAAATCTTTTCCTTTTCAAGATGTGGACAGATCTGCTTAAATGCATAACGTGGCACAATGTCTGAGCTTTTTTTTGTTTGTTTGTTTAATAATAAGAAGAGGAGTTTCCCTGATGGTCCAATGGTTAAAGACTCCTTGATCCCAGTGCAGGGAGTCGGGGTTTGATTCCTGGTCAGGGAAACAGATCCCGCAGGCCGCAACAAAAGACCTCAGGTACTTCAACTAAGACCTATCTCAGCCAAATAAATAAATATAAATAAATGTTCTTTGAAAATGATGAGGAAGGGGGTGGAACAGTCAGGGGGGAGTGGATGACTGTTGGAACTGGGTGATGGGTACGTGGGGTTCGTGACACCCTTCTGTTTACCTGCGTGTAGGTTCAAAACCCTTCACAAGAAAAAGGTAAACAAAACCAATCTGTAAAGAGGAAAGAGTAAAGAATAAACCTACCAGCGTCAGAACTTACACGGGCATCATAAGGCGGCCGATCAGGCCTGGCCATGCTTTTAAATTGTACTGGCTAAAACAGATGTGGCTTTGCTTTTTTTTTTTTTAGTCCAGACAGTATAAAGGTGATTCAGCGCCTGCCCATGCTGTACAGTGAACCACTCATCATTTTTGGCAGGATCCAGACCAGTATCTAGTAACTCGCAAAATATGTCTGCTAGAGTACAGAGTTATGTCACACAATAGAGACCAGGGAGCCTCTAAGGGAAGTTGCTAAACTCGGGATATACTGCAATCCAGGCTGTGAAATTGAAAAGTGAAAAAGTCGCTCAGTCGTGTCTGATTGTTTTCAACCCCATAGACTATACAGTCCATGGGATTCTCCAGGCCAGAATACTGGAGCGGGTAACCTTTCCGTTCTCCAGGGGATCTTCCCAACCCAAGGATCGAACCCAGGACTCCCGCATTGCAGGCAGATTCTTTACCGGCTGAGCCACCAGGGAAGCCCAATCAAGGCTGCAGGGATGATTTTTAAAAAGACATCACACAGAGAACAGGCTTGTGGTTGCCAAGGGCAAGGGGGCTTCGGGGAGGGATGCAGTGAGAGTTTGGGCTTAGCAGGTGCAAACTGTGATATCTAGAGCAGATAAACAAGGTCCTGCTGTACAGAGCAGAGAACCATACGGAATACCCTGTGATGCGCTACAGTGGGAAGGAAGATCAGGAAGAAGCATCTGCTTCTTGATCCAGGAAGATCCCACATGACGCAGAGCGACAGAGCCTGTGCGCCCCAACTACTGAGCCTGTGCTCCCCAACTACTGAGCCTGTGCTCCCCAACTACTGAGCCTGTGCTCCAAAGTCTGAGAGCTGCCGCTACTGAAGCCACGCCCTGCAAGTAGAGAGTGTCCCCCCACGCCACCGCCACCAGAAAAAAGCCCCTGAAAGCAACAAAGACCCAGCACTGCCAAAAGCAAAATAAAGTTTAATTTTTATTTTAAAAAAGAAGATGTCACAAAGACATTACGTAGAAGGAAGGGCAGATCGGCTAGCTAGAACAGCTGACAAAAATCCCTTCTCATCACCTGGTCCTCCCAGGTAAAGCAGCGAAAGAGCCTGAAGGACTTCGGTATTATTTCTGTAGAGATTTTTGAGAAAGCAGCGGTTCCATTCCTCACTGGCACACTGCTCACACTATGGAATTTGCTGCACCTTTTCCTCTTGCTGTTTTTGTTCGTAGCGGATCGAGGTGACCATTAGAGAGGGAATATCAAAAACCACCAGTTCAATACTTTGGCCACCTCACGCGAAGAGCTGACTCATTTGGAAAGATCCTGATGCTGGGAAAGATTGAGGGCAGGAGGAGAAGGGGACGACAGAGAATGAAATGGTTGGATGGCATCACTGACCCAATGGACACGAGATTGAGTAAACTCCGGGAGTTGGTGATGGACAGGGAAGCCTGGCGTGCTGCAGTTCATGGGATCGCAGAGTCGGACACGACTGAGCAACTGAACTGAACTGATTCGTGAGTCTTAACACCGTGACATCGAGTGCGCAGGTCCTAGCTTCTCTTCCTGTTGGCACAATGCTGCCCTTCTTCTCGACTTATTTAAGCCCCTGACATCCTGAGCTGGCTCGAGTCCCCTCTACATCTGCCAACAATATCTGAACGAAGAATGGTACTGGCCCAAGCAGGAGGCGTGGTCAGGAGCAGGACATCGGGGGCTCATGGGTCATCTCTCCAGGGGCCACACAGCTGGGATCAGCCTCCCTGACCAGCGAGAGGAGGGAGACCGTGAACGCTGAACTGGCAGTGGGAGGAACCTGGGTGTAGGGGGCGGTGGCCGCCCTGGGCAGAGAAGGGTGTGTTTCGGGGGAGCCTTGCACCCTACTTGTTCGCTGCACTTTTCCAAACCACAAAGCCCTGCTAGGAGGTCCCCTGCCAAGGCTGATCGCAATCTGCCACGCTATCTGCATTGTCATCCCTCTGCAGACACGCGGCTGGTGCTGTGAATTCCAAGGGTGCTCCCTTGGGGAATCGTGCCTTTTCCCAAAGCCGGTTGTCTGGGCATCTGGGCACCTTTTCTCCATCAGTGCCAGGGGCGTCAGCCGCATCTCTGTGAACTTCCCTCTCTCCTTTCCAACTGGCCCCAGCTCTCCTCAGTCCTAACCTCAACTCATTATTGACCAGGGTTTTTTGCAGAAACTAACACCCGGTGGCTGGTAATTTTTATTTGGGCCAACCCAAACTTAATTCTGTTATTTCACTAACACTTTGCAGGTTATTACATTCCACAGTTGCTCTGACACACCTGTGAAGCCTTCTCCAGTGCCCGGAGTTTCATTCTCACTTCCTGTATCAGAATCAATCACTAAGGCTTCTTGTCTTTTTGCTGGTCTCATGGTCACACCGTCTGAATCAGAACTATGCTCTGAAGAGCTGTCACCGTCTGAGCCCCTGGTACATGTGTTGCTGGAACAATCAAGGAAAGCAGCTGCACAAAAGTCACCGAAAAATTCTTCACTCGAAATTTCTCGGCGTCATTTTTAAAAATGTTACCATGTTACACTCGCGCTTACACGTAGGCTTGAAACAAAAACCAAACAGAGCAAAATGTGAACGATAACGACAATCGTTGAGTTGCACGAGGAATCTGTAATCAATTTTGATCTCTAACAACTTTGCACAGTGATTTTCATGGGGTCACTCACTAAAAATGTACTGATACGTCTCTGGTCGATAATGTGTTAACATGAGGCTAAACCATCCACCGGTTTTCACCTTGGTTTTTCACACTGAAGGACAGAGCCCCTAGAGGAAAAGGTTTCAACCCGACTCTCCCTTTAAGCTCAACGGCTGTGCCATCCAGCCAGCGGCCATCACTGTATCTGGCATCTGGGTACCCCGCCCCCCACCGTGCTAGGAGAGACGGCCCTCTGCCCACCTCTCATCTGGGCCGCTCTGCCCAGAGAGCGATGATGAGGGGGAAACTGGCATCCAAGTTTTTTTCTGAATTAGGAAAACAGGATTTAACTTTCAGCACCTGCCAACCTGGTAGGTTCGCCAAGAATTTTACATGTGCCAAGAATTCTACATTAAATAAACATACACACACTTACCTCGTCCCTCCCCTCTAGACAGGCATAACATACTCAGGAAGGAAACAGCTCTCAGGAAGGAGGACGGTCCAAGTTCATGAACCTTTCTGGTTTCCACAGCACAATCCATTCTATTTCACCAGATGACCTGCAACACCCCCTTCACATTCAAGTTTGGGTTCCAAAGGGAGAAAGCTGAAGCTTGACTTTGACCTACCAGATTTTTGCTATTACACACATCATTATACACATTTTCAATGTCAGTTCAGTTCAGTCACTCAGTCATGTCCGACTCTTTGTGACCCCATGAATCGCAGCACGCCAGGCCTCCCTGTCCATCACCATCTCCTGGAGTTCACTCAGACTCACGTTCATCCCATCTCATCCTCGGTCGTCCCCTTCTCCTCCTGTCCCCAATCCCTCCCAGCATCAGAATCTTTTTCAATGAGTCAACTCTTTGCATGAGGTGGCCAAAGTACTGGAGTTTCAGCTTCAGCTTCATTCCTTCCAAAGAAATCCCAGGGCTGATCTCCTTCAGAATGGACTGGTTGGATCTCCTTGCAGTCCAAGGGACTCTCAAGAGTCTTCTCCAACACCACAGTTCAAAAGCATCAATTCTTCGACACTCAGCCTTCTTCACAGTCCAACTCTCACATCCATACATGATCATAGGAAAAACCATAGCCTTGACTAGACGGACCTTAGTCTCACCCTAACCCTAATTTTGAATGTACAGGCATATAAAAACATTCTAGTGGGACGTCTGGGTCTGTGTGTTCTTACTGATCTGCTAGGGGACTCTGTTCAGGAGGCATCCTTGTCTTCTACCTTTGCCTGCAAAGTGCAGCCACTGGCTGAGCCTTAGAGGGCCAGAGCCGTGGAATTCATGTTGGGAGCCAGCCTGTAAATGCTCCTAAGTCTAAATAAAGGCACGGACCAAAACTAAGCCCTCGCCGCCCTCGGCTTGCGCAGGTTTGCCTCACGACACAGAGAACCAGTAGGATGGCCGTCTCCAGCCCAGGGAGCAGACACGACCAGTGTCCACCCGGGGGAACTCTGCAGGCTCACGAACCACTTACGCAGGAGTGGTCTTTTTTCCTTTCAATCTGTACTGCAGGCGTGTCAGCACACAAACACTTTTACATTCTTTATCATTTCACGTATGAAGTTCAACCAGCATTTTCACGGGACAGGCAAAAAGGGAGCAGTTCACTGTCTGTTTCCATGGGACACTTTCCAGGGTGTGGTAGTGACCAATCCAGGCTGCAGACCCCAGTGCTGCTGAATTCGAACCCTAAAAGGCAAGGTCAGAAAAGGGAGCACACCCTTGCTGCACACCTGGAAACCGGAAACCAGCTCAGGGCCTCACCTCTTCCCCAGCCCCTGCCCACCGGCTTGTCCTATGTTACCTTCCTTCCCTGGCACCTCCTGGGTTTCTTGGAGGTCAAGTGAGGGGAGACACTGTGTGCGTGTGTGGTGAGTCACTCAGTGGTGTCTGACTGCGACCCATGGACTGTAGCCCACCAGGCTCCTCTGTCCTTGGGATTCTCCAGGCAAGAATACTGCAGTGGGTTGACATATCCTTCTTCCAGACCCAGGGATCAAGCCCACGTGTCCTGCGTCTCCTGCACTGGCAGGTAGAGTCTTTACCACTGAGCCACCTGGGAAGCTTGAAAAGAGATACTAGCCTGTCCTTAAACCCCAAGGCTGGGTCCTTACTAACTCCCAACAGCCTAGAACAACCCCCATCCCTGCTGGATGGAGAGGCCAGTGAAAGACATTAATATTGTGGCTTGTAGTCTGCCAGAGAATGGAGACCTCATCAGAAAAGGTTCCACCCAATTTCCAAGCTGATTTTTTAATTTGGGAGAGGGTCATGGGGTGCAGGGGCGCTGGGGTTACTCCAGCTGATCCAGTTGCCCTTTTGGCGTATCCTCCAGTCCACATCCTCTGTGTCTTGAAACAGAAAGCAGTAGCGAGGGCCCTAAGGATGCTTCGGGGTCCCCAGCTGTGCAGCCCCGTCAGAAGCTGCCCATGTCCTCAGGGCCCGCTCGAGGGGACAGACAGTGACCATGTAAGACCCCTTTGCTGTCAAGGCACTGGCAGGGCCAGGACATCGTCAAGTGGATGAGAATAGAGAGAGGAGGGTTGAATTGAACCTCAAGGTGGGCGCAGGGTCGCTGTCTCCCCGCAGCTCTATCGATGGCCCCACCTGCATCCTGCTGGGAGGAGGGGAACCAGGAGGAACCGATCAGCCGGGAGGGACCTCCTCCCGCCCAGGAACAGGCTGCAGGGCTCCGCTATGTTAGAAGTGAAGTGAAGTCGCTCAGTCGTGTCCGCTCCTGCGACCCCATGAACTGTAGCCTACCAGGCTCCTCCCATGGGATTTTCCAGGCAAGGTACTGGAGTGGGTTGCCATTCCCTTCCCAAAAGTGAATTCACTACATGGCACTCCCGAAGTTCTGCTGAAGCCTCGAATCCTGGAACTGGAGGCCTCCCTGCCCTGCCCTCAAGCAGAGTGACTTCACAGCGCCAGGGGCCCGGAGCGCACTTCCCTAAACGCCCGCGGAGCGTGAGCCGCGGGGATGCTGGCTCACCGGCGCTCCTCCGAAGCCTCGCGCCTGACGTTTCTGCACTCGTGCACCGTTTTCCCAAAAGACCGCCGCTCAAACTGTATAAAGATCCCCCGCCCCGTAAAACCCGCGCGCATCCGTGGAAGGGACAAGCCACAGAGGGCAGGAGCGCCGGGAAGGCGGGGCTCGCCTTGGTGAAGTGAACCCGCCTCCCAGCAGCCAAGTGCAGTCGCAGGGGTCCAGGGCGGGAGGATGGTCCCAGGGCGCGAAGCCCCGCCCACGCCCCGCCCACCACGCGGCCCGGCCCCTTGCCAGGGCCCCTCCCCAGCAGGTAAACAGCGCCCCTGAGGTTCCAGGAACTGTATCCAGGCCCTGAGCACACCTGGGCACCTGATAACCTGGGACCAGGGCAGTAACCAGGGGGAGATGACCCGAGAGCTGGGGAGCCCGGGGCCGTTGGAAGATCCGTCCGTAGGGCCAGTCTTGGGTGTGTGAGTTAAAAATTGGTGCAGCTCACTGCACCAATATATTTATAATAGATAACCAACAAGGACCTACTGTATAGCACAGGAAACTCTGCTCGACCCTCTATGATAACCTAAATGGGAAAAGAATTTAAAGTGGAGTGGATATGTATGTATCTGTATAACCAAATCACCCTACTGCACACGTGAAACTAACACAACATTGTTAATCGACTGTGCTCCAACATAAAACAGAAATTTAAAAATTTGGTGGGCAGACATGTCAGGCTGGTGCCTTTTGTTATACGTAACCCTGTGCTATGCTGTGCTTAGTCGCTCAGTCACGTCCTACTCTTTGTGACCCCATGGGCTGTAGCCCGTCAGGCCCCTCTGTCCATAGGGATTTCCCAGGCAAGAACCCTGGAGTGCGTTGCCATGCCCTCCTCCAGATCTTCCCAACCCAGGGATCGAACCCAGGTCTCCCACATTGTAGGTGGATTCTTTACCTTCTGAGCCACCTGGGAAGCCCATACATAGGTAATCATACCTTGATTTAAAAGCAAGGAGCAAAAAAAAAAGAACAGTGCCCTAGGCCCCCATCTGGCCAACTTCCACAGATTCAACCAACTTCTCTTGGAGGTGGAGGTGAAGCTGTGCAGGATGTTGAGTCAAGAAAGCTCTAAGGGAGGAAGGGCGGAGGTTCAGTGCAGAGCACAGCCAGCTCTGCCCATCACCAGCCTGGTGGGTATGGCTTCCTGGATCCTCCACCCCACCTCATTGTCAGGCATGGTTGTAACACACAAGTCAAGGAAGATTCAAGGAGATGGCCAGGGTGGGAAGCACCTTGCCTGGCACAGTCTAACTAATGGCCTTCTGGTGCCTTCCTCAGCGAGAAAGATGAGAATGTCCCTGGAGAAGATCCAGACACTCATATGGCCCCCACACTCTTCATTCCACTCCCCTGGGATGACTCAAGGGGGTCCATCAAAGGCAGAGTCTTCAGGGAATGCGATGTTCCCACCATCAGACAATCCGGGATAGGAGAGACAAGAGGCAGTCCTGGGAATTGGTGCTGGCAGCTTAAAAAAAAAAAAAAAGGAGGAAAAACTGCTCAAGCTAGTTATGGCTGGCTCTGATATGCAGGCCCCTCTAGAAATGGGCTGCTGTGGTCTTATACTGCCATTGAGGACGGTAGGTGATGAGAAAACCTCCCAGTGGGGAGAATTCTAAGCACACATTTCTACATCTCATCTGCCCACTTGGTAGGAAAGATGATTTGATGCAAGAAGCTGCATCGGTTTATGAACAGTGACAGATGACCGGGCCAAATGGTCAAGCAATGGAAAGAAGCAAGAGTAGAGGCTTGTTGACAGACAGTTGGGGAAGCAGAGATGGCCGCGCCTCTCGGAAAGGGGCAGCTGTGAAAACATTGTCCATCGAGTGAAAGGTCACCCAGAGCCTCCACTGTGCAGGAGACTACCATTAGGCGGCAAAGACAACCTAGGAGTAAGTTTCTTTCCCCACGGACATCGCTGCTTTCTCCTGACTCAAGAATGAAAGTGGCCATGCCGTCAAAGGCAACAAGGCACGTGCTCCAGCCCTGGCTGTCCGTCATCCGTCAGCCTGGCCAGCGCGCTCACGGGATGTGATCCGACTGCGCACTGATGACACGCCTGTCGTCCCACACGCTGCCTGGCTGCAGGCTGATTGCTTCGGACCTCTTCCATTATGGAAAAGGCAGAGGTTGCGCTTCACAGAGGCAGGCTCGTATGTCTGGATTTGCAATAAACTTCTTGTCCATCTCATCATCGTGGCATCCGATAACATCCTATAACATTGCTTCTGACCGAGGAATTCACTTTACAGTCAAAGAGGGAAGGTGATGGCAGATATCCTTACAATTTGATCCTTTCCTCCAGAATCGGTCATCTATTTTCAACCATTTTGAACCAGGCAGTGTATTAAAAAGTAGAGACATCACTTTGCCAACAAAGGCCTGTATAGTCAAAGCTATGGTTTTTCCAGTAGCCAGGTACAGATGTGAGACTTGGACCATAAAGAGTGCTGAAGAATTGACACTTTTGAACTGTGGTGTTAGAGAAGACTCTTCAGAGTCCCTAGGACTGCAAGGAGATCCAACCAGTCAAACCTAAAGGAAATCAACCCTGCATATTCATTGGAAGGACTGATGCTGAAGCTGAAGCTCCAACACTTTGGCCACCTGATGCAAAGAGTTGACTCACTGGAGAAGACCCCAGTTCTGGGTAAGACTGAAAGCATAATAAGAAGGGACTGCAGAAGATGAGATGGTCAGACGGCATTACTGAATCAATGGACATGAATTTGAGCACACTCTGGGAGATGATGGAGGACAAAGGAGCCTAGTGAGCTGCAGTTCATGGGGTGGCAGAGAGCTGGATATGACTTAGCAACTGAACACCAACAAGAGATTATACAAGATTTGGTTTTATGACTAGCTGTGAGACAGTATCTAATGAGGCTGAGATATGAGTTCTATAAAATGGGTGTTTGTTCAGAATGAGTAATCACTAGGTGATATCATTTCTCCCACAGCCAGACGAAGCAGGTCTGAAGGAAAAGAGGAAGGTGTACTGTCAGCTCCATTTTACCAACTGCCTCTCACCCTAGTTAACGCTGGACTCTGCCTGGTTTGAGCGTTTGTGTCCAAGAAAGGAATGTCCTACTCCTGGGGCAGCTAGTCTCCAGGGAAAAGGGAATCACAAAGTTTAGATTGCCTGAGGGCTAGCTCCATTATCCAACCAGAAATGTTTTGCTTTTTTTTTTAAAAGAAAAAAATAGAAGAATCACAGTGATAAGAGAACAGACTCTGTATGATTTCAGTACCTTTAGGCCAGGAGATTTCTGCGTCTTGTTTTATGTCCCTGGATGTAGTGCGATGTCTCCTGGTTTATAGTCTATGGAAACGTGGACGGACCTGTGCTCTGCTGTCACACGCTGTGTGCTTAGCTGCTCAGTGGTGTCTGACTCTTTTCAACACCAGGAACCGTAGCCCGCCAGCCTCCTCCGTCCATGGGCTTCTCCAGACAAGAACACTGGAGTGGGTTGCCATTTCCTTCTCCAGGGGAATCTTCCCGACCCCGGGATTGAACCCAAGTCCCTCGCATTTCAGGCACATTCATAACCGTCTGAGCCACTAGGGCAGGCCGAAGTGTATAAATCTTAATTATGTTCAATTGACTCATAGGGCTTTTCGGGTCTACTGTATCCTTCTACTTTCTGTCTGTTCATTCTATTAATTTTTGAGAGTTTGATATTGAAACGCCAACTAAAAATCTTAACTTATCCACTTAGAAAATATTTGTAATATACAGCAGAACAGTGATGTAACTTTGTTCTGTATTCTTCAACTCTCCTATAAATGTTATCATAAATTCATAATTTAAAAATTAAAAATATAAAAACGGAGGGAAGTGTATATAAATGTTGAATAGCAGAAGACTGAGGCTGCAGGACGGTTAATTTTTTTATGCTTTTGGCTCTCTACTCTCTGAACTCATTCCCAAAACTGGAAAATCCATTATTATGGGAGTCTTAGTAAGAGGGCAAGACCTGTTAGTTCATGGACACAGGATCCAAACTCTGCCAGCTGGATGACCCTGCTCTGCTCAGAAGTTTGAACGTGAGGCCAGGGCACAAGCAACTGGGGTCAGCTTAGAGTTCTTCCCCATGGAGCTGCTGGGGGCATCAATGGGGTGTCTGAGAAATGGTCCAGGATCAAGGGACCATGGCATCCAAGTCAAGTTGTTTCTAAGATGTGACTGGGTCATACCCCCAGAGCTCTGGGGCCTCCGAGGTGGCACAATCCACCTGCCAATGCAGGAGATGGGTTTGATCCCTGGGTCGGGAAGATCCCCTGGAGAGGAAATGGCAACCCACTCCCGAGACCTCTAGTTTTCTTGGATCTAGCCCATTTTCAAGTTTGATTCTTCATAGACCCTATGAGCTCCCTGATAACCTTCCATTAAATTCTTTGCCTAAGTAAACTAGAGTTGGACACTATTGTCTGCAACTGTGAATCTAGCTAGCCCTTCTCATCTGAGCTTTCCTTTGCTTCTCCTGGTGATGGGTAGGGCAGATTCTAGGACTAACTCTAGTTAGCTCTCATATCATCCACTGGAAAGAGGCAGCTTTGAGAAGGACTGGACATAGCACAGGTCATCCACAATATCCCCTTTATTGATATTAATCACAGTTATGAGGTCTTGTCCGTCAGGAAGAAGTCTGCATCATATAGGACCTGTTACAAAGACATACAAACGCCCATATGCCAACCACCAAACCAATGAATCTCCACCAACCAAACTTCTGAACGTGTCTTCAGTGTTGATCATCAGTGCTCTGGAAGAAGGTACATAGATCCAGCACAGGGCATTCCCAGAACAGTGTATCCACCCTTGGAAGCGACGAGACATGTCAACCTGGGGTGGGCTTGATCACACAACGCCTTAACACCTGGCTCTTGGGTTGCCTGCCTTGTCAGCAGGACCCACTCAAGGACCCCTGTGCGCCTCTGATCAGCAAGAACGGCAGGCCTCAGCCACGCTTGAGGGAGACAAGATACGCCAGCGCTGCGGGAGAAGCTGTGTGTACGTGTTAGGGAGGAGACTGGCTTCAGGTCTCATTCGAACCTCATTCTTTAGGGGTCATTTTAGAATGATGTCTTGGCTAAAACTTACTTTAAAGGGGACATGTAAAGAAGTACCTCTGTTATTCTACCCTTCTTCCTGTCTCATCCTGAGTTTTCTGACTGAAATCCAGTAAAACAGCTTAGGAGGTCTGGGTGAGGTTACAGGTTACCAGATAATCAGAGGAGGAGGACCCAGTGCAGATTCCTAGTCTTGTATTCACTTAGACGAGCTTCAGTGACTCCCTCCGTAAGTAAATGAAGGGGTTGAGTTCTAGCAGTTTGCTGGTGTCCCCAAGGCTCCCAGAAAAATGAAGGCTGTAAGCTGATAAAAACTCGTCTGGGCGACTTGGGAGACTATGGCAGAATGAGCTGCTCTTGGAATCTAGAGAGAGCTCAGGTCCCTGATCAAAGCGCCACTCTGTCCTCGGTTCACAGGGCTCACTGCGAATCCACAGTTGTCCTGATTCCCTTAACTTCGACAGTGCCAATCTCTGCCTTCAGAAAAAGGGAAAGGAAAGACCAGCTGATTTTCTTCCCTGCGTCTGCGCCTCCTTCCATGCAGCATCCCCCGTGAGGAGGAAGAAGAAGGTAAGTTCCTCCTGGGTTGCTTTGTCCATGATGCTCCAGCTCCATCTTGATGGACAGAGGATCAGCGGTAAAGATCGGGAAGGACGGATAAGAGCTGTCCTGGCTTTTCTGAGTCACTAGGCAAAGATGCTTGAGAGACTTCTCTCTTGCTTCTGGAGGTGACCTTGAGGAACTTCTGTTGAGTCTAGCGAGGGCAACTGAAGGTATAAAAAATTTCCCCGCTCTGTGCATCCTCGGTTATCCCATTGAAGAAAGATTCTACATAGTGGCCAGGCAAAAATCTATAGTTCTGAACCTGCTTGAAATTCCAGATAAAACCACTATCTCCCTCAAAAGAAATCTAAAAAGTGTCATATTTTTATCAGAGTCAATTAAGGTAATGAGATGAAAAAGGAGAGGAAGGGAAACGTTTGGATGTGAAGAAAGAGGCTGGTCCTGCCGAAGCCAATAGTGGCCGTCTCCTCGAGCTGCCTTTCCTGGGGTCCAGAGCATCTCAGCACTAGCCCAGACCAACGTCCAAGGACATCATCACCACGAAGCCCAGGATGGAGGCCCAGGACGCCAGTTTCCCATTACCGCTAGGAGGGAAGGAAAGGCAGAGAGTGAGGCCTGGATGCACCGAGGAACCGCGTCCAAGCTGACAGCATCCTCGACAGTGTCCAGTTCCGAAAGAAACACACTACTCCTATTCATGATAATAGTAACAATAATACTATTGACTTGGGATTAACAGATACACACTACTATATATACAACAGATAAACAGCAACACAGGGAACTGTATTCAACATCTTGTAACAACCTACAATGAAAAGAATCTGAGGGGCTTCCTCAGAGGTCCAGTGGCTAAGACGCTGTCATCCAAAGCAGGGTGTGCAGGTTCAGTCCTTGGTTGGGGAACTAAGATACCACACAGTACAGGGTACAGCCCCAAATCAAATTAAGTAAAATAAATTGGGTTTAAAAAAAACTTTAAAAAAGAAAATCCAAAAAAGAATATCTAAATATGTATAAATGAATCACTTTGCTGTACACTTGAAACCAATACAACATTGTAAATTAACTAACTTCAATAATTTTTTAAAAAAAGCAATATTGACAAGCGTGCATGCTAAGTCGCTTCAGTTGTGTCTGACTCCTTGTGACACCATGGACTGAAGCCCGCCAGGCTCTTCTGTCCATGGAATTCTCCAGGCAAGAACACTAGAGCGAGATGCCATGCCCTCCTCCAGGGGATCTTTCGCACCCAAGGATTGAACCTGTGTCTTTTATGTCTCCTGCATGGGCAGGAGGGTTCTTTATCACTAGTGTCACCTGGGAAACCCCCAGTAATGACAAGTAACCTTTATTAGGGCTTACCATGGTGGTTCAGAGGGTAAAGAACCTGCTTGCAAAGCAGGAGACCCAAGCTTGATCCCTGGGTTGGGAAGATTCCCTGGAGAAGGGCATAGCAACCCACTCCATTATTCTCGCCTAGAGAATTTCAGGGACGGAGGAGCCTGGCAGGCTACAGTCCATGTGGTTGCA
Source organism: Madoqua kirkii (assembly GCA_006408675.1). NCBI lineage: Eukaryota > Metazoa > Chordata > Mammalia > Artiodactyla > Bovidae > Madoqua > Madoqua kirkii. The sequence continues at coordinate 5,474 of SJYC01045413.1, read as the reverse complement.
CAAAGCTGGACACGACTAAGCAAGTAACACTACGTGCCAGGTAAACTAAATCATGTAAACCCTAAGGATCAACAGATGAGGTCAGTTCTGTCACCATCCCCATTTTCCTGGTGGGAAGATGGAGGTCTGTAGAGGTAACTTCCTCAAGGTCATGCTTGAATAGCAAAAAGCGGCAGTGACTTTCTGAAGACATTATGTCACCTGACCTTGTAAACCAGCCTTAAAATCATTCTGCTAGGAAAACCGAAAGGAAATATAGGCAGGGATCCCCCTCTCCCCCTCCCTCAACACCTGGCCTATAGCTGGACAATGAAGACCTGGAGGTGCAGCTGTGGTTAACACTGTAGAGCTCACCTCTCCCTCTTTCCAGCCCCAGTAAAATCTAAAATCGAGAGAGAGAGAGAGAGAGAGAGAGAGAGAGAGAGAGAGAGAGAGAGAGAGAGAGGGAGAGGGAGAGAGAGAGACAGACTCTCCACCCACCTGCCTGTTACTCCTCTTTCGGTTTCAAAGAACCCAATCGAGGAGAGGGTGGAGATGACCTTGGGAAGGGGCCTGAAGAGGTGGAGGTATAGGGTGGGGGTGGGGTGGCTCTCACCTGATCTGGGCCTCAGGGATGATGTCATCCATAATCACGTAGACCATGGCGCCAGCCGCAAAGGCCAGAGCATAGGGCAGGATGGGCTCGGCCAGCACCACCGCGAAGGCGCCGAAGACCCCGGCCAGAGGCTCCACCATGCCACTGAGCTGCCCGTACCTAGGAGAGAACAGACACGTCCCCTCAGGGAGGCTCCGGCGGACTGCCTCCGCTCTGCAAAAGGTGCGCCTCGTCCTCCACGTCAGATCCTGCATCACTGGGCAAAACCGCCTCATTGTGTGCTGTTTCTATTAACACCACCTCTGTCTGCTTTCCCAACTCCCCATTATTACACAGTCACCATAGACACCCCCTCCCAGGCTTAGAGTTTTAAATTCCCCACATTGTCTTCTTAAAATAACAGCTTTATTGAGATAGAATTCTCCTACCGAATGGCGCACCCACTGAATGTGTACAGTTCAGTGGTTTTCAGTGTATTCATGAGGTTAGGCAACGATTTCCCCACAATCCAATTCCAGATGGTTTTCATTACCCCCCAAAACAAACCTCATACCCACTGGCAGCCACTCCCTGTTCCTCTCTACCCTCAGCCCCTGGCCACCCCTATCTACTTTTCGTCTCTAGGGATTTCCCCCCTCTGGATGTTTCCTATAAATGGAGTCAGACAATAGGTGATCCTTTCTACTGGCTTATTTCAAGGCGAATCCCTGTTGTAACAAGTGGACTCCATCCCTTTGATGATTGCATAACGTCCCATTGTAAGGACACACTGCTGTTATACTGCCAGCCAGCCGTTCTCCAGCTGAGGGCTGCATTGTCCTTTGAGGGCTAGAATGTGATGAGGAGGAGTGGTGCACACACTTCCCAAGGACTTGGGCTGTGCCTGGTATGTTTGGGGGTTCTGGCCACAATGGCACCCCTTCTTAAGGAGCCACACCCACCGACCCCTGCCCACAAGGTGGACCCACCTGGCCGGGTATACAGTAAGGTCCTCTCCCCACAACACCACCTCCTTGGGTTAAGGTGACATTTTTCCTTTGGAAAATACCCTTTATCTGAGGGGGTCTGGAGGCTGGAATCCCACGAGCTCTATTAAAACAGCAGCCCCCACGAGCTCTGAGAATTCAGTGCCAGGAGATAAGCCTGTACCTGAGCCCCATGGCTGAGCCCCACCAGCAAGAGACCCTTGTATGGGCTGAACACCAATACAAAAGGTGCTGGGACATCTTTCCCACTGTTCCTTCGGTGGGCATCTGGCTCCGAGCCTCAGCCCCTTCATCTGTAAAATGGGGGTGAGCGACAACCTCTCCTCCTGCCTCTCCCCCAGAAGACAGGCTAGGACTATGAATTCCCAGCACCCAGTCCCAGCTTGCCCTGACCAGGAACAGATGGAGGGCACAGGGGAGACACCGTCTGCACCGCAGCATCCTCAAAGGAGTCATCGCCTCCTGCTCTGTGCTCGCATGCTTGGAGGACCCTCTGAAGCTCTCGAGTGTCCAGTTAGACAGAAACTTCCATCTCAGGATCTGGACACGGACTGCAGGTGCCCTCTTCCCGCGCTCTGCAGCCCTGGCCCTTCTCCTGTATGAGATGACAGTCACGGCTCTCAGCTGCAGGGAACTGATGTTTGAAAACAATCTTTAGGGTCACCGTGCTGTCCTTCTCTCAAAAGCTCTGTTCCGTAGTCTCCCACGACAGAGGAAGAGATGATAACGATGGAGATAAAGTGATTGACGTATATGCAAGAACTTGTAAACCATAAGACCCTATAAAATGGAAGCTGCTTTTTAACTGTTGTTAGCAGTCCTATAAAGCTTTCAGCAAACATTCTAGAGTGGCGACTGCTTTAACCAAGAGGCGTCCTGAGGCCTGGGGCCCTGTGCACTGAGAGGCCGAAGAGATGGCAGCCTCGGCACCACCATGTGACAAGCTGATCACCTGACATTGTAGGCCCCGGCCCCTCCTCTGAAGCCTGGGGACGCACCTTACAGGTCCCTGGAAAGGTACAAGTCGGAAACAAACTGGAAAGCCCTTTTTCAGGCACTTAATTGCGTCTCTTTGTGACCCCAGGGACTGTAGCCCACCAGGCTCCTCTGTCCGTGGGTTTCTCCAGGCAAGAATACTGGACTGGGTCGCCATTTCCTCCTCCTGTGGATCTTCCCGACCCAGGGATGGAACCTGCGTCTCCTGCACTGGCAGGTGGGGTCTTTCCCACTGAGCCACCTGGGAAGCCCCAGAAAGCCCTTTGGGGATTATGAAAACCTTAAGTGTGAGCAAAACGGGCTTCACCTGCCCAGATGCTGCTGAGAGAACCCTGGTCCTCACCTTGACGAGGGTCATGACGGGAGCTGGTGTGATGACTGACCCCTGGTGACAGACTGGGGTGAGTGAGCCTACCCAGGGCTTGTGATAGGGCCAGTGGCCGGAAGAGCTGCCTCGGGTCTTCCCACCAGCAGGGGAAGAAAACCCCACCCTGAGTGGGGGTGGCTATCCCTGGAGGGCTTTTGAAAATTGGAAACTGTCGGTCATCGGGGGTTAAGGTCAAGGGATGAGCCTTGGGGATGCAGAATCCAACCAGATGGCCGGTGCTTCCAGAAACTCCAGATTCACTTCCGGGCCAGAAGAGGTTAAGCTCCAGGTCCACTCCCGGCTTGGAAGGGTTGGAAGAGCTTGCTCTTGAGAGAAGCTGGCCGCAGGACTGCCCCGAGCTCCACCGCAGACCCGGCCCTGGCCCCTGACACTGGCGTCTGCAGCACTTACCAGAAGGCTCTCCAGGTGGAGAATCCAGCCCCTCGCAAGGGCAGGCTGACGGCGAGGCCCTCCGGGAAGTTCTGGATCCCAATTCCAAGGGCTAAATTCCTGAAAGACCAAGGAGGCACGTGAAGGGCGGACGTCCAGAGCGGAGCATCCAGGCGGACAGGGGACCCTGGCCTCTAAGCAACGGCCCCCTGCGGCGTCAGAGGTGCGGGTGGATCCCTGTGACGGGTGAAGGACGGGGAAAGGTTAGAGCGTGAAGAGGAGGGGGACGAGGATCCTCCCCTTCACGCCTTCCTGGGTCCCTGGAGACGTCCCTGTTGACACATTACAGCACAGCTTGGGGCACGCTGGCTGGGTGTCAGGAGAACCCAGGTTCGCCACTTAGCACACAACTCTGCACAAACCACCTCACTTCCACACCTCAGACCCTCACGTGGAACACGGAAGGGGCCACGTGGGTAATGACACCCACCATTGCAGCGATGTCGCACCCAGTGACCTGATTCTGTGCCTCTACGGGGTGGTCCCTTCCCTTACGGCCTGAAGATGGACAGGTCACATTTTTGTTGAGAAGCAACTTCAGAAATGTGATGAGGAGGTTCGACACAGACTGACGGGCACACAGATCAGGGGCTGGGCTGGGCTTCCCTGCAGCCTCCGCTCGCTCACCAGTCTGCTGTTAACACTGCACTTCTGGGGGCTCTGGGGAGTTCACTGCGACCCTCTGCCCTCCTGCCTGGGCTCTGTGACTTGGTCGTTCGGTCGCAGCCAAGCCCAGAGAGCCTGCTTTGCATCCAGACCAGGCATTGGAGTGGAAGGGAGGGAGAAACAGAAAGAGACAGGACAAAGCTCCTCCGTGATCCTCGGGGAAACCCCCAGGCACCCACATACACCACGAGCCCTCGTTCTGCAGGCAGCAGATGCGGAGCGAAGCTGAACGTCCGCTGGCAGAGGATGGAACGGCACAACAGGAGGGAACCCGGGTCAGGCTGAATGCAACGGGAAGGCAGTCTGAGGGTGTCTCCCCAGACGAGACTCTGCCCCGGCTGGACCTGTCTGCAGGGCAGCCCCTCCACCAGCGCTCATCTGATCACTGAAGGTCTCCTGGGTTTGCGATGTGGGTGCTACTTGGCAAGCGGTGCTGGAACGTGGCCTGGGGGAGTCATGGATGGACTGGATGGAAAACGGAAACTCCACCGTCCCTTGGCTTTCTGGTCAGCTGGCTCACGTCTGTCTGCCTTGCTGCCAATGGGGGCCCGGCCATCAGCTCTGGACAGTGGCCAGGGAGTGCCTTCAACCAGCAGCCAGCTACACCCTGTCCTCTGTGCCCACTCAGCCACCCAGGTGGCACAGCGGTGAAAAATCTGCTGGCTGATGCAGGATACACAGGAGACTCCTGGGTTGGGAAGATCCCCCAGAGAAGGAAATGGCAATGCCCTCCAGTTTCCTTGCCTGGAAAGTTCCATGGACAGAGGGGCCTGGCAGACTACGGTTTATGAGGTTGGACATGACTGAGCGACTGAGCACACACGTGCCTACAGCAAGGTTTTGTCCAGGGAGGAAGGTCAAGGTGCCTGTCCAGGTCTTAGACCCCTTGTCTGAGGGCACTCTGTGGCTGGCTCGCGGTCCCGGGGCATCCCCTGTCCCCAGGCCATCCCCTGTCCCCAGGCAAGCACAGGACTCACCCCAGACCTAGCCAGGGAGGGAGTGGCCACCCCATGTCGCCAGTGAGTCAGACGCGGGGCTCCATCTGTTCAAAGTCCTCCCCATGACTTGGGACTGACTGCAGCCAGCCGTCAGGCAGGCAGGCTGTGGAACCTCCTCCTCTACACCCTGCCTGGGAGACACCGTCCTGATAAGCGGCACAGACACCCCATTCTTCTACGCCTGGCCAGCCATGTTCCCAGGGCCCTGCCCTGTCTCCGGCATGGGGCTGCCAGCCCAACCGGGCACCGCACCCTTGGGATCCTGCTAGCACCGTGGAATCATTCCTGAGTGTCGCTGGGCTCCTTCAGCCACAGCAAGGGCTGGACCACAGCAGCTCTGCCTTCCCCACCTTTGGTTCCATCCCTTCTTAACCTGGCCGCCCTCTGCACACACACACACACACACACACACACAC
>SJYC01045412.1:0-15228 GCA_006408675.1 Madoqua kirkii | reverse complement strand
CACACACACACACACACACACACACACACACACACGCTGGGGCGTCAGGTTCCCGTGGACGCTGTGTCCTGGGCGTCTGTGGGGGTGACCCAATGGAAAGGCTCAGTCCCCTCCACACTCTCTCTTCTGCTTCTCCACTTGCATCAGTTCAGGAATTAACCGCCCTCACTCCCACACCAGGAGGAGATTCTGAAAAATGATGGGGTCAGGCGCTGAGACTGTAGACCTGAGGCATGTGCTATCAGTGTTGAGAGCCACTGACCCCAGAAATTATCAAAAGGGAAGCTGACGGCGGGGACAGTGGCCACACCCACCTCCATCTCAGGAGCCCCTGCCCTGAGCCGAGGACACCAGGGGCCAGGTTCAACCGCGTCCAGTGGCCTGCAAGCTGGGGTGGGTGCCGGAGGGGATCCTGGGAAACAGCGGGAGCATCACAGGGGAGGGTCAACGAGGACAGAGGGAGCATCAACAAAAGTGATGGGGGCTTCCCTGGGGCTCGGCGGTGAAGAGCCCGGCCGCCAATGCCAGGGACACTGGTCCAATCTCCCGTCAGGGAACATCCCACGTACTGGAGGACAGTAAGCCTGTGTGCCGCAACCCCTGAGCTTGTGCATCGAAACTGCTGAGCCCGTGCACCCTAGACACTGTGCTCTGCAACGAGAGTGTTAGTGCTCAGTCGTGTTCAACTCTTTGCAGTCCCTGGACCGCAGCCCGCCAGGCTCCTCTGTCCATGGGATTCTCCATGCAAGAAGGCTGGAGCGGGTTGCCATTTCCTCCTCCAGGGGACCTACCTGACCCAGGGATCGAACCTGGGTCTCCTGCATTGCGAGCGGATTCTTTACCATCTGAGCCACCAGGGAAGCCCAGAGAAGCAAGAGAAGCCAGCGCGGTAAGACCCTGCACCGCCACCAGGGAAAAGGCGGCAGAGCAGTGCAGACCCAACACAGGCAGAAACAAGTGACAGGGGTCATGGGCACCGTGTGTCCAGGTGCGAAGGAGCAGCCGGGAAGCCGGGGCTCCGGGAGTCAGGGCTCCTCCCGCAGAGCTGACTTAGGAGTGGCGGGGACAGGACACCGTGAACGTGTCCGCAGCCCGGTGATCTTTCTGACCTCGCACGAATTCCTTCTCCAGCTCGTGCTCCTCACCCTTCCAGATTCTACGACCTCCAGGTCAGAGTCAAGGCTGGAGATAGCAGTTGGCAGCCAGTGGGGATCCGCTTTTCAGGAGTGACTCCAGAATCCAGCACTGGGCTTCAGACACATGCGAGAGCCCACACACACAGGGAACAGGGAGATGTCAGGAAGGGCCCCACATCTTTCAGGAGTTTATAGTCTAATGGAGGATGAGGAGAACCACTTACAAATGACTCCAGGACAGCAGCTGGCCAAAGGCCATGAGAGAAGCAGAAAGCCCACAGAGAGAAATGATTCTGGCCGAGAAAGGAATTCAGGGACTCCTTCCTGGAGAAGGTGACTTTCAAGGTGGACTTTGAAGGATGAAGAGCCTTTCAGTAGCTAGAGAGAGATGGGAGATGCTTTTCCATCAAGAAGAATGGACAGTATAAGCAACGGTGTGAGATTTTAGGGCGGGGCAGTCCAGGCCTACTGTCTGCTGCTGCTGCTAAGTCGCTTCAGTTGTTTCCGACTCTGTACAGCTCCATAGACGGCAGCCCACCAGGCTCCCCCATCCCTAGGATTCTCCAGGCAAGAACACTGGAGTGGGTCGCTATTTCCTTCTCCAGTGCATGAAAGAAAGTCAAAGTGAAGTCGCTCAGTCATGTCTGACTCTTAGCGACTCCATGGACTGCAGCCCACCAGGCTCCTCCGTCCATGGGATTTTCCAGGCGAGAGTACTGGAGTACATCCCAATTTAAAGCCACAGGGCACAAAGAAGAGCAGAAAACGCTCTGGAGTCAAGGCTCATCTGGCATCATCTTCTAAGACTCCTCCCTGTGCAACTAAGCTTGCTGGCTTTTCAGGACAAATGCCTCAGCTCTGGCCCAGGGGTCTCCCCAAGGGCCAAGCCTGAGGTTCCATCCCAGGGTCTCCACCCATCTCTGGAGGCTGACCCCTGTGCTGAATGAGAGGGTTGCCTTAAAATCCATGCCGTAGGCATCTCCACTGAAACCTTTCACTTAAGAATGTTCCCTGGCCGTCCTTTGGTTAAGACTCTGAGAGCTTCCACTGCGGAGGACGCCAGTTTGATCCCTGGTCAGGGAACTAAAATCCTGCTTGCCATGTGGCCATAAAAACAAAAGCGTCTGGCCTTGACCTTGGGGAAAGCTCTCAGCAAGTGTCGGCAGCAGCACGGACCCTGTCGCAACAACCTGCGGCTGAAACCGGCTTCTCTGTTGTTACCACGGCTGTTGGAGCGAGACTAAGGTCCTCCGGCTAGAATAAACCGACAATCATCTCTGCCCATTTATGGCGTGTTACTAAATGTCGGGCGTGGTTGGAAGCATTTTTCGTGTAGGGACATGCTCCGTACTCGCAACTACCTCCTAAGTGTTTCCTACCATCATCACTCCATTTCACAGATGGGGAAACTGATGCACAAGGGGGCCAGGTGACATGTCCCCAGGGTGACCCAGCTGGGAAGTGACAGAGGGGACCCACAACCACTGCTCCACACGCCTCGTGTCTTTGGGCCTCACGCAGACCCGTCGGAGCATCCTGAAGAGAGTTGGTTATCTGGGCTCCAGGCCCCAGCAGAGGAGGAGGTGCTGCCTCGTGCCTCCTGGACCAGTGAGCTGCGGCTCTGGCTCGCTCTGACAGTCAGGGAGCGAAGGCCTGATGGGGGTGATGTTAACCAGAGATCTCCAGGAGGGCGGTCAGAACATTCCACCTACGGCTGACTTCTCCTCGACCTGCAGCTCTGGACACTGGGGACCAGTTCCTTGCTGTGATCAGAGAGCTCCAGGTAGGGGGGCCAGAACATCCCCCTACAGCAGGCTTCTCCTCGACCTACGGCTCTGGACACTAGAGAGCAGTGTCTTGCTGTGAGTGCCCATCTGGGGCACTGCTGGACACCCAGTAGCATCCCTGGCCTCTACTCGCCAGATGCCGACAGCCTCCCTCCAGCTGGGGCAACCAGGAACATCTGCAGATGCTGCAAAACATCCCCTGTTGAGAACCACGGACCAGAGTGAGCAAGCGTGGGTGAACCTGCTTTCTCCACAAACACCTGAATGCCTGCAACTGCCAGAAGGAACAAGAAAACCGCCTGACCACGCGCAACTTGTTTGGGATTTGCCAGGCTCAGTGGAGTGGACTCTTCTAGGAACGTTAGCTGCAGCAAGACAGATCCCTAGGATTCAAGGTAAAAGCAACACCTGAGAACCACCGGGGCCCTGATTCCTTCTTCCGGAGGCAGTAACTTTAGAACCGCAGCGCTGCCTGATTCTGGGGGCACACTGTGTTATCAGAGAACAGTGCCCCCTGGAGTTGTGCGGTGGGATATTCCTGCCTGAGCCCCAGCACAGACTGCTCAGCGTAGGCTTCCCTGGTGGCTCGATGGTAAAGAATCCACCTGACAGTGCCGGAGACATGGGTTTGATCCCTGGGTGGGGAATATACTCTGGAGAAGGAAATGGCCATCCGCTCCAGGACTCTTGCCCGGAGAATCCCATGGAGGGAGGTGCCTGGTGGGCTACAGTCCCTGGGGTCACAAACAGTCAGACACAACTGAGTGGCTGAACAACAAAGAGGTAATTTCTGGGGCTGCAGGCAAGGCCTCCTGGGGAAATGGTGCAGAGACTCTGAAAGCTGGCAAGCGAGCCTCCTTGCAGCCCGCAGACCGGCTCTTGGGGCTATGTTCTCTGGCCGGCTGATTATGAAAGGCGCCCAGCATATTCCCGACAAGCCCTGCTTCACCTTGGCTTTCAGATCCTCCCAGGAGTGACGAGCGTGTGTGTTCTTGTGTGGCAGGCCCTTACATACAGGGTGATTGTTATCATCCTGCTGTGAAAGGCCTGATTGTTCAGGCTCGGTGGTGACATCACCGGCTTCCCACTCGCACTGCTTGTCGAGGTGTTTGATGAGCCTGGAGGTGGGAAGGGGCTGGGTGCTCCCCGCAGGGCTGCCCGGCCCTACCTGCTCGGTGGAGCTGGCTTAGCACGCAAGGGATCTTCCCCCACCCCTTCTTTCTCTTCTGGGAGGCCTACTGCCACGGGCTGGAGCGATGAGATGACCCATCGGTTCCCTTCAAGTCGGCCGCCCTCCCTGAAGAGGGCTGGGAGGAGCCCCAGGAAGTCAAGCCACAAGGCAGGGTGGTGCCAGCGGGTGGCTTGGGCCACCTCTGCACACCTCTCCTTGTCAGAAGACAGAGGAGCCTACAGCTGGCTAGGTGAGCTCTGCTCCCCGAGAGATGCCTCGGGGACCTTGACCAGCTAAGTCTCCCGGCAAGTAAGTCAAGCGTATGCACAGGACCAGCGTGAGGCTGCCTTGCTGTCATTGTTTAGTTGCCAAATTGCATCGGACTCTTTTGTGACCCCCAGGCTCCTCTGTCCATGGCATTTTCCAGGCAAGGATACTTGAGTGGGTTGCCATTTCCTTCTCCAGAGGATCTTCCTGACCCAGGGATCGAACCCACATCTCTTGCTTGGCAGGTGGATTCTTTACAACTGAGCCACCAGGGAAGCCCCCAAATTCGTGTGACTCGCTTTGTCACAGGGGTCTGGCGTCTCCGAGATGCGCCTGCCTGTATAGAAACTGAACGCTTCCATCGAGCCAGGCTCAATGATTTAGAGGAGGGCTTGGGACTAAAGCATTTCGGGGTTTTCAGCACACAAAATGTCACTGCAACTGCTATAGCCTTTTCCAGCACCTTGGCACCTTCTTCCAAAGGACTTCATTTTTAAAGTGCCTTTATAAGAATCAATGATTTCGTTCACTCAGGAGGTATAAGTTCATTTTCTGTCCTGTAGACGTAGGAACCAAGGCCCAGAAAGGGTGAGGGGGAAACCTGAGAACACAGCTGGGGTCCTGCAGTTGGTGAGCCGGCGCTGGGTCCCAGGCCCTGTCCCCCCACCCCCCATCTCTCGGGAGACACAGAAAACGAGGCCAGTGACCCGGGGGGACCCCCACCGTCTCACCCTGGTGAACAGGCACAGCGTCCTGACTGGGCTCCCTGCGTGTCCCGTGCCCCCGAGCCCATTCTCGGCACGTCCACCGTGTCCGCCTGCCATGCTTCTCTGCTCAGAGCATCCCCGGGCAGCACACGGCCCTCGGAGGCAGAGTCCAGGTCCTCCCCGTGGCCTCCAAGACCCACGAGCCCGTGCCCTCCCTTCCACTCCGGCCTCCTCGACCACGGCTCCTCAGCCAGCTCCTTCCCCTCCAGATCCCGTCTCCTTTCTCATCCTCAAGTGGGGGCTACTCCCGCCTCAGGGCATTTCTACTGGAACCTTCTTTCTAAGGTCATTTCTTCAGCTTTTTAAAGACTGAGCCAGAAACTCCCTTGGCCTTCGCTTCATTATGTCTCTTTTTTCTTGTGGACTCCTTCTCATCGCCAGGACTGATTCCATACAACGGTTGTAGGAGACGCCGGAGAACACTTGGTCCCGCTCCATTCTGATATGTCCTTTCAACTTAAAAAACACAGAAATGCTGGGGATACTCCCGTGTGCCTTTAACAGCAACTCCTACCTTCTATATAATCTATGTATTTTTTATGTCGATTGCTCATTTGTTACCTCCCAAAGCTCCAATACTTTGACCACCTGATGTGAAGAGCCGACACTCTGGAAAAGACCCTGATGATGGGGGTTTTAGAGGAGGGCTTGGGACTAAAGCATTTCGGGGTTTTCAGCACACAAAATGTCACTGCAAACTGCTATAGCCTTTTCCAGCACCTTGGCACCTTCTTCCAAAGGACTTCATTTTTAAAGTGCCTTTATAAGAATCAATGATTTCGTTCACTCAGGAGGTATAAGTTCATTTTCTGTCCTGTAGACGTAGGAACCAAGGCCCAGAAAGGGTGAGGGGGAAACCTGAGAACACAGCTGGGGTCCTGCAGTTGGTGAGCCGGCGCTGGGTCCCAGGCCCTGTCCCCCCACCCCCCATCTCTCGGGAGACACAGAAAACGAGGCCAGTGACCCGGGGGGACCCCCACCGTCTCACCCTGGTGAACAGGCACAGCGTCCTGACTGGGCTCCCTGCGTGTCCCGTGCCCCCGAGCCCATTCTCGGCACGTCCACCGTGTCCGCCTGCCATGCTTCTCTGCTCAGAGCATCCCCGGGCAGCACACGGCCCTCGGAGGCAGAGTCCAGGTCCTCCCCGTGGCCTCCAAGACCCACGAGCCCGTGCCCTCCCTTCCACTCCGGCCTCCTCGACCACGGCTCCTCAGCCAGCTCCTTCCCCTCCAGATCCCGTCTCCTTTCTCATCCTCAAGTGGGGGCTACTCCCGCCTCAGGGCATTTCTACTGGAACCTTCTTTCTAAGGTCATTTCTTCAGCTTTTTAAAGACTGAGCCAGAAACTCCCTTGGCCTTCGCTTCATTATGTCTCTTTTTTCTTGTGGACTCCTTCTCATCGCCAGGACTGATTCCATACAACGGTTGTAGGAGACGCCGGAGAACACTTGGTCCCGCTCCATTCTGATATGTCCTTTCAACTTAAAAAACACAGAAATGCTGGGGATACTCCCGTGTGCCTTTAACAGCAACTCCTACCTTCTATATAATCTATGTATTTTTTATGTCGATTGCTCATTTGTTACCTCCCAAAGCTCCAATACTTTGACCACCTGATGTGAAGAGCCGACACTCTGGAAAAGACCCTGATGATGGGGGTCAACAGAGGATGAGGTGGTTGGATGGCATCACCGACTCAATGGACATGAGTTTGAGCAAGCTCCGGGAGAAAGCAAAGGACAGGGAAGCCCGGTGTGCTGCAGTCCATGGGATCGCAGAGAGTCGGACATGACTGAGTGACTGAACAGCATCTGACTTGGCATCAGAACAAGCTGAGAACCCTTGTCTGCCCCCAAGAACCTAGAAGAGTGCCAGGCGCACGCTGATGAGACAGACCTGTGCACAGACGCGGGCCCCCGAGTTCTAGCCAAACCTGGGTCTGGTCGGCTCCCAGCTGCAGGCAGTCAGCAGTCAGCATGTCACGGCTCCCTGGCCCCGATGTCTCCAGCTGTACAATAAGGAGGTTACCCGGGTGCCCCTAGGAGCTCTTTCCCAGAGCCCCAGGCTTTGTGACTCCCACACAACGACAGCATTGTGGGTTGTCCGGATTTAGGGGGCTGCGGAGACAGGCCCCTGCCTTGGCCAAAGCTCACTTTCCTGTTGGCCCACATCTGGAAAGCGCCAACCCCACACCATCGCGTTGCGCACATCTGGACAGCATAAACCCATCACCTCGAGAGGAAACTCCAAAAGGGTGGCTCAGCTAAAGCTGCAGTGCAGGCCAAACGAGAGAAAGAGAGGGGGCGGGGGCGGGGGGCTGAAAGGCTCCTTTCTTTTCTAGCCGCACGACAATCTCCCGGGCACGATCTTCGGAGCTGAATGCTCCGCGGCTGAATAACAGACGCTCTCAGCTGTCCCAGGGCCCTCTCCACCTGGCACCTGGCCAGCATGAAACTTAAAGAACAGGGATTTTACCTCCCTAGTCCCTTGTTTAGAGTGAGCTGTATCTTCACTTATCCTTGGGGCACGTGGACCAAGTTCAAAGCTGAACGCCACCTGCTCCTCCTCACCCTTCAGGAAGCATGATTGAACCTCGCGCCTAGTGCAAACTGAACAGGGAGCTTTGAGCTCTAGCGGGAAACTGGTGGCCGTCTGCATGGAGTGAGAACGTGTGTGTCCCTTGGTCCTTGCATTCTTCCATGTCCAAGAAGATATTCAGTTCAGTCGCTCAGTCGTGTCCTACTCTTTGAGATCCCATGAACTACAGCACACTAGGCCTCCCTGTCCATCACCAACTCCAGGAGTCCACCCAAAGTCATGCCAATTGAGTCGGTGACACCATCTAACCATTTCATCCTCTGTCGTCCCCTTCTCCTGCCTTCAATCTTTCCCAATATCTGGGTCTTTTCAAATGAGTCAGCTCTTCGCATCAGGTGGCCAAACTATTGGAGTTTCAGCTTCAACATCAGACACTCAGGACTGATCTCCTTTAGGATGGACTGGTTGGATCTCCTTGCAGTCCAAGGGACTCTCAAGAGGCTTCTCCAACACCACAGTTCAAAAGCATCAATTTTTCTGGGCTCAGCTCTCTTTATAGTCCAACTCGCACATCCATACATGACCACTGGAAAAATCATAGCCTTGACTAGATGGACCTTTGTTTAAGTAATGTCTCTGCTTTTTAATATGCTAGGTTAGTCTATGAATACGTAGTCAGTCCAACACCCAGCCTGGGCTTCCTGAACCCAGGGAGGGTTGATATTCCTTTGAAAGTGAAAGGAGTTTTGGGGGCTTGGAGCTTCCTGCTAGCTCTTCAGCCGGCAGAGATGAGCTGGGCAGGGAGGAGATGGGCAGGCAGGGGAAACTCGGCTCTACACATTTGTTAGCTTCAGGGCCAGTGAGGTCAAGGGCTTGATGGTCAGGACAACCTGGGACATGGGAAGACTCAGGCTGGCAACAGGGAGCCCCTGGGCCAGTGTCCTGCGAACAGTAGCAGATGGCCGCAGACCCGTGGCCTCTAGGGGGCGGCTTCTTCACTCTTCACCGTGTTTCCAGGGTCCATCCGCGTTACATCGTGCGCCAGCGCTTTATTCCTTTTCATGGCCAAGTCAGCATCCTATCGCGTGGATCCACCCCATTTTGTGCGTCAACCACAGATGGAGATGTGGATGGCTTCTGCCTTTCAGCCACTGTGAACAGCGCCAGGTGTACAAGTTTTCGTGGAGACACCTGTCTTGGTCATTAGGGGCAGAAAACAGGAGTGGAATTGCCGAGCCACGTGTTCAAGATTTGGTGCTTCTCTGAGGACAGCTGGGGGCTGTGGCATAACGTGATCAGAAGGGTGACTCTGAGCGTTCGCGATGCTGGTGTGGGTAGAGGAGCGGGGGGAGGCGGGAATGGGGGATGCTGGGTCAGGAGAGGCCAAATGAGGGCGGCGGGGGAGGAGAGGAGCCACAGGGCCCGACGTCCTCGCTCTGCCGTCCCCTGCTGCTCGTCCATCACCGCTGTGGACCCTCCGCTTCACGTGAGACAGAACCATTTTCCCCCGAAGCTGAAATGGAGCAGGATGCTGCGGTCCTCGCCCCCCAAGTCCCCCACCTGCCTTCTGCCTGGGGACAAACTTTAGCCAAAGAAGCTTAATCTCAGAAGCGAGAACATGCAGAAATAAAGGGAAACAGTCAAATCAAACAAGACTAAATACTAATAATGATGTAGTCAATGAGTAGTTCCTTCTCAAGGACTCTAGATAACACTCTAAGCCATATTTTTGGAATATGAGTTGTCTCATAGATACTGAAACCCCACCGCCAGGTGGAAGAAGTTAACTACATGATGACCGGACTAGCCACAATGTAAGCGGCCACAATCCCGAGAACTGGCCTCAAGGAAACAGGAACAACCCGACTCTAAAGCCGGCCGTGAAGATTACAACCATACCTAAAACAGTCAAGATGAGGCAGGTCAGACCACCGATGGCCGATTTCAAAGAGGCCGGAGCTGCCTGTGGTGTTTCTGCATGAGCCCCTCCCTCCGTCTATAAACTTTCTTGCTCCCTGATTGTGGATTGCCGGTGTGGGGAGGGAGGCAGAGTCAGCCTTTGGGCAGGTGTCCACAACCACCCCCGCCCGCAGCATCCAAACTGAAGCAAACTTTCCTTTCCACCAACTTTGCTTCTTTAATGGCGTTTAAACCGCGAGTAGCCAGACCCCAGTTCTGGCTACAAAACTACAGGAGAGCCGAGTGTAGGTGAGACAGGTGTGTCGAGCTGATTTTGAACTTCTTCCTAACTGGACTCTAAGAAACTCACTGGCTCCCCCAAAGTTTTACACAAGGGTGTTTTTTGTTTGTTTGTTTGTCGGCTATGTCCTGTGGCCCGCAGGATCTCAGTTTCCCGGGTCACAGCAGTGAAAGCACCGAGTCCTAACCACTGGCCCAGCAGGAAACTCTCTACGCAGTGTTTTTTTAAAGCCAAGGGTCCCCATTACTATGTCTGGGGGAACCTCCATGTCCAGACCATTACCTGGAACTTGGCCACGAGGCGATTTCCACCCTGAGGAAGCTGTTTTGAGTGAGAACGTGTGTGTCCCTTGGTCCTTGCATTCTTCCATGTCCAAGAAGATATTCAGTTCAGTCGCTCAGTCGTGTCCTACTCTTTGAGATCCCATGAACTACAGCACACTAGGCCTCCCTGTCCATCACCAACTCCAGGAGTCCACCCAAAGTCATGCCAATTGAGTCGGTGACACCATCTAACCATTTCATCCTCTGTCGTCCCCTTCTCCTGCCTTCAATCTTTCCCAATATCTGGGTCTTTTCAAATGAGTCAGCTCTTCGCATCAGGTGGCCAAACTATTGGAGTTTCAGCTTCAACATCAGACACTCAGGACTGATCTCCTTTAGGATGGACTGGTTGGATCTCCTTGCAGTCCAAGGGACTCTCAAGAGGCTTCTCCAACACCACAGTTCAAAAGCATCAATTTTTCTGGGCTCAGCTCTCTTTATAGTCCAACTCGCACATCCATACATGACCACTGGAAAAATCATAGCCTTGACTAGATGGACCTTTGTTTAAGTAATGTCTCTGCTTTTTAATATGCTAGGTTAGTCTATGAATACGTAGTCAGTCCAACACCCAGCCTGGGCTTCCTGAACCCAGGGAGGGTTGATATTCCTTTGAAAGTGAAAGGAGTTTTGGGGGCTTGGAGCTTCCTGCTAGCTCTTCAGCCGGCAGAGATGAGCTGGGCAGGGAGGAGATGGGCAGGCAGGGGAAACTCGGCTCTACACATTTGTTAGCTTCAGGGCCAGTGAGGTCAAGGGCTTGATGGTCAGGACAACCTGGGACATGGGAAGACTCAGGCTGGCAACAGGGAGCCCCTGGGCCAGTGTCCTGCGAACAGTAGCAGATGGCCGCAGACCCGTGGCCTCTAGGGGGCGGCTTCTTCACTCTTCACCGTGTTTCCAGGGTCCATCCGCGTTACATCGTGCGCCAGCGCTTTATTCCTTTTCATGGCCAAGTCAGCATCCTATCGCGTGGATCCACCCCATTTTGTGCGTCAACCACAGATGGAGATGTGGATGGCTTCTGCCTTTCAGCCACTGTGAACAGCGCCAGGTGTACAAGTTTTCGTGGAGACACCTGTCTTGGTCATTAGGGGCAGAAAACAGGAGTGGAATTGCCGAGCCACGTGTTCAAGATTTGGTGCTTCTCTGAGGACAGCTGGGGGCTGTGGCATAACGTGATCAGAAGGGTGACTCTGAGCGTTCGCGATGCTGGTGTGGGTAGAGGAGCAGGGGGAGGCGGGAATGGGGGATGCTGGGTCAGGAGAGGCCAAATGAGGGCGGCGGGGGAGGAGAGGAGCCACAGGGCCCGACGTCCTCGCTCTGCCGTCCCCTGCTGCTCGTCCATCACCGCTGTGGACCCTCCGCTTCACGTGAGACAGAACCATTTTCCCCCGAAGCTGAAATGGAGCAGGATGCTGCGGTCCTCGCCCCCCAAGTCCCCCACCTGCCTTCTGCCTGGGGACAAACTTTAGCCAAAGAAGCTTAATCTCAGAAGCGAGAACATGCAGAAATAAAGGGAAACAGTCAAATCAAACAAGACTAAATACTAATAATGATGTAGTCAATGAGTTAGTTCCTTCTCAAGGACTCTAGATAACACTCTAAGCCATATTTTTGGAATATGAGTTGTCTCATAGATACTGAAACCCCACCGCCAGGTGGAAGAAGTTAACTACATGATGACCGGACTAGCCACAATGTAAGCGGCCACAATCCCGAGAACTGGCCTCAAGGAAACAGGAACAACCCGACTCTAAAGCCGGCCGTGAAGATTACAACCATACCTAAAACAGTCAAGATGAGGCAGGTCAGACCACCGATGGCCGATTTCAAAGAGGCCGGAGCTGCCTGTGGTGTTTCTGCATGAGCCCCTCCCTCCGTCTATAAACTTTCTTGCTCCCTGATTGTGGATTGCCGGTGTGGGGAGGGAGGCAGAGTCAGCCTTTGGGCAGGTGTCCACAACCACCCCCGCCCGCAGCATCCAAACTGAAGCAAACTTTCCTTTCCACCAACTTTGCTTCTTTAATGGCGTTTAAACCGCGAGTAGCCAGACCCCAGTTCTGGCTACAAAACTACAGGAGAGCCGAGTGTAGGTGAGACAGGTGTGTCGAGCTGATTTTGAACTTCTTCCTAACTGGACTCTAAGAAACTCACTGGCTCCCCCAAAGTTTTACACAAGGGTGTTTTTTGTTTGTTTGTTTGTCGGCTATGTCCTGTGGCCCGCAGGATCTCAGTTTCCCGGGTCACAGCAGTGAAAGCACCGAGTCCTAACCACTGGCCCAGCAGGAAACTCTCTACGCAGTGTTTTTTTAAAGCCAAGGGTCCCCATTACTATGTCTGGGGGAACCTCCATGTCCAGACCATTACCTGGAACTTGGCCACGAGGCGATTTCCACCCTGAGGAAGCTGTTTATTCAGTGGAGTCTCAGCTATCTCCTTATCAGCCCTCTTATTCACATAACTGCTTGACTTCTGAGTCATCTCCAGTGCATGGTGAAAGTTCAAATCCGAACAAGGTAAGACCTATAGCATTACCTTGAGGCACCTGTCTCTTGAAGGCAAGAGCAGAAAGTCACGACACAAGACAGAATGGACACGGTCCACTGGCGCCCAGTCACTCCGGGGGGCCCAGCCTCTGAAAGGAGGCTTCTTCCCTGGAGTCTTTACAAGGGTTGTTTCCTTTCCTGCTCTGGAGCCCAGGATGGTGCAGGCACTAGGCCCTCAGACGGAGCCTACGCCACGTGGCCAACTATCTTCTCGAGAAGGCGCTGCTTCCCGCAAAACCTTCAGGGGCCAGGGCTCCCTCCTCCTTGCCACGCTCCCCCCAGCAACTGTGGTTGGCAGAAGACCCATCGGCTCTTTCCAGGTAGCTAGTTCTCTGTAGGTCCTGGGTGGGAGGACAGAGGGACGGGCGTCGAGCAGACACTCCTGAGACTTCCCTGGTGGTCCAGTGGTGAGGAATCCGCCTGCCGATGCGGGGGACTCGGGTTTGATCCCTGATCCAGGAACTAAGGCCCTGCATGCCCAGGGGCAACTGAGCCCGTGATCTGCAGCCAAGGAGCCCGCATGTTGCAGCTCCTGAAGCCTGCCCGCCCTCAGGCCTGGGCTCTGAGCAGGAGAAGTCATAGCAACGAGAAGCCCGTACACCGGGAGAGAGTAGCCCCCTGGTCACCGCAAGCGGAGAAAGCCCGAGTGCAGCAGCAAAGACGCGGTGCAGCCAGAGGTAAGTCAGTGACAATAATGAACAGGACAGACACTCCGAGGGGAGAGGCGAGAGCTATGCCCTGCCGGGACGTCTCTGGGTTCGCTCCTGCATTGCCTCGAGGCTGATGCGATGCGGCCAGAGGTAAGTCAGTGACAATAAGGAACAGGACAGACGCTCCGACGGGAGAGGCGAGAGCTATGCCCTGCCGGGACGGCTCTGGGTTCGCTCCTGCATTGCCTCGAGGCTGATGTGATGCAGCGTGATGTGGAGGGCAGAACCCGGTCAGCAGAGGGTGTCACACCTCGCGCTTGGCCTGTAGAAGCTTCTACTGAGAAGCAAAGGGCTGACCTGGTAGAAAACCCCATTTATAAACACGGAGCCAGGAAACCAAAGCACGGTCGTCAGGGAGCCCACAGTTTCAGGGACACCAGTTGCTTCCATCTCCCTGGGGAGGACCGGCCCCAGGCATCCTCTCTGAGGTCTGGCAGCCTGGGGGGCCTTCCCCAGGCTCAAGGCAAGGGAACTGTCTTGCCTTTTCAATCCTGCACAGCAGACCGCAGCTGGCAGAGGGGCCTTTTAAGTCCCGGGGTCGTGCTATCCAAGAGCTTAAGACAGTTTCCCAATCAAGCTTTGAAGGGTAAATATTTGCCGTGACTCACAGGAAAGGTTTCTCTGCTCTCGCCTTGGCCCCCGAGGAGCCATGGGGTTAATTTCTGTTAACGGCTTGGGATTACCCACAGGCTATGACAGAAACTGGGTTCGCCAGGCTCCCTGGATGGCTCCTGAGTCAGAGGCTGGTCTCCTAGATTCACTCGGCCTGGGGAAGCCTCTGGGGTCCCCACAGCTGAGGTCACCAGAACGTTCACGGCACCACTTCCTGGAGCAACCGATGATGCAAGCGTCTGGCTCTCGGGCCGGACGGGCAATTTACGAGCGAAGTAACACATCATAAGAGGCGGGCAGGAAGCGCTAAGAAGCCAACCAGCCAGGACAGAGGACCATTCTCTCCAGCCAGGGAGGCCGACGGAGCCGCGTGCTGGGTTGGGGCAGAGCGGCACAGCCCGTCTCGAGAGCAGTGGCCGAGGATGACTCGGGCCCCTCCTCCACACCCTCGAGGCAGCCGTCGGCCTGGGCTTCTGCAGCCTGCGTCCCCTGTGGCTTGGCTTTTTCAGCACATGGGTGGTCCCAGGCCACTGAGGGTCCTGGGGACACATCAGGCTCACGCGAGACAGCCACGTCACCCTCTGGCCTCTGACTCCAGCTGGCCCAGCTGAGGATGGGCCCAGTGCTGAGCGGGAGAAGGACCTATCGGGAATCTTCGCTGAGCAGAGGATTCGTTTTTTAGTAGTTTAATTTGGCCACTGAGTTCTTTTGGCTGTGCTGGGTCTTCACTGCCGTGCAGGCCTTCCTCCAGTTGCAGTGCGCCTGAGGTGGAATCAGGCTGCGGAAAGCTGGGGCTCACTGGAGCCACCAGAAGCTGGAGCGGACCCGGAAGGATGCTCCCCGGGGGGGCTCAGAGGCAGGGCGGCCTTGCCAGCACCTTGTCCCCAACTTCCGGCCTCCAGAACCGTGAGAGGATCCACCTCTGCTGCCTTAAGCCACCCGGTTTGCGGTAATTAGTCAGGGCGGCCTCGGGAACTAATCCAGGGGTGGGGGACATCCGCAACACCTGGATGCCAGGTGGGGTGAAGCAGACCCAGGTGTGGGGTAGAGCGCCTGCCAGGAGACAGATAATCATTAAGTGAAGAGAAAAGCATATATAATTATCGCTTTCCGAAGGGCTCAGCAGGAAGCAGGCTGCTGGCGGGATCAAGAGGAAATGGGGGCGGGGCGGG
>SJYC01045411.1:0-56657 GCA_006408675.1 Madoqua kirkii | reverse complement strand
GGGGGGGGGGGGGGGGGGTGCGGCTGGGGCCCGGGGTGGGAAGGAGCTGGGGAGCTGAGGTCTGCACTGGGTCCTCACCCCATCCTGACGCGCCTCTGCCCCTAGTTCCTTCTCCCTTCAACCTTCCGCCATCTTCCCCCTCCACCGACGGGTGATCTTTCTAAAGCACAATCCCAGTCGCCATCTCCGAGGTGCCTGCCAGGACGGCTGCAGGGTGCAAGGGGGCAGATACGAGTTCTCCACCCACAGACCAGAGACCAGGGGCTGGGGGCGTAAGTGACACCTGCATGTGTAAACTGAGTCCAGACTCCAAACCCTGTGTCTCTCCCCCTAGAGGGCTGCACGGACGCCTGCTCCCCATGCTCACTTTATTCCAAAACCTCCAGGGCTGGCCCACCACCGAACACAGAAACACATTCTCCAGGGGAAGGATGAGTTAGGAGACTGGGATCAACACACACACACACTGCTATATATAAAACAGATCACCAACAAGCACCCACTGTATAGTACAGGCAACTACAGTCAATATTTTGTAATAACCTATAAAGGAAAAGAATATGTCTATACACACCCATATATATAAACGAACACAATATTGTTAAATCAACTATACTACAATAAAGAAAAACACCAAACCCTTCTGCTTCTCAATGGAACACTCAGGGACCCTAGCCCTCATTTCCGTATGAATCTCCTAATTCACTGCCAGACCCCATCAGGCGGCTCCAATTTACCCACAGAGAAGACCTACTCACTCATTTTAGCGCCTTCATGAACCTATATTTATTATACATACACATCACTATAGATAATATGTGCGCATGCGAAGTCTCCTCAGTCGTCTCCAACTCTTTGGGACCCCATGGACTGAAGCCTGCCAGGCTCCTCTGTCCATGGGATTCTCCAGGCAAGAATACCAGAGTGGGTTGCCATACCTCCTCCAGGGGATCTTCCCGACCCAGGGATTGAACCTCAGGCCCTTCCATTTCCTGCTAGCGCCCCCAGGGGAAGGTCCCCTATAGTTGTGTTATATTATCATTGCCCACGTTTTTGAGCCCTGCTGTGGGTTCTCCCTGTGCTTGATGCTTTACATATATTATGAACTCGTTCCTACAACTACCTTGTGAGAAATATTTCAGCATCTGCTTTGTGCACAGGGAACTGAGGCCCATGGCCTTGGGTGATGTCTGTCTGAACCCAATGCTTTCAGCTACGCTGTGCACATGGCATTCTTGTTCCTTTTCTGTGAATAAAATCAATCTTCACATGGCCTTCCATGGTTTTGGAAAGTGCTTTTATGTATGTCGTTTGACTGCAGAAACTCCCACTCTCAGATGAAGGCATCTCTCTTTCATATCTGCTCCGCTTAAGGACCAGGATGTGGTTGGAAGCAGGGGGCCAGGCAGAGGTTTTGACCCACCCATAATTTCCATCAGTTGCCCACTGCCATCAAAACCATCTCAAAGAAGCCAAAAACTCCCAAGTGTCCAGAACAATGAGCTCGCTGTGCTGCAGGGTAAATCCCTGGACCAGGTCACCACGGCTGCGCTGTTCCTCTCAGAAACATTGAGTCACAACCGAGGATGTGTTCCCGCGGGGACCACGCCCCAGAGAGCCCACCCCATCACTCCATGATCCTGGGGACCCAGAAAACAGTCTTCTCTCTGATCTGACCTCTACATGGCCATCAGGATGGGCTTAGGAAAAAAAAGAGAAAATGCAGAGGCTTGAGTCCTCTGCCAAGGCCCCTCTGGCCGCAACCCCGGGGCCCCGGCAGTTTATTACCAGACAGGAGCCACACAAGCTCCGTTATCACAGTTACAGCCTTGTCCAGAAACAATGTTGCCTTTCAAATTGTTTTCCGCCTGGGACAGTGGATTTATAAACTGAACTGGTGACTAGGAACGGAAGCCCAGGCTGCAAAGACTAAACGCCTTGTTCTGAGTGGGCCTGGTTTAGTGTTATCCTGATAAGATAAACACAGATAATGGCCTGCGGGGGGTGGGGTGCTTTTATATATACACGTCTCCACGTCTGCGTTCACCCGGGCACCGGCTGGCGCTGGGGGGCTGCCTCTCACATCAAAGGCAAGAGAGAAAGCCACTTTTGGATCTCTTTCCAGTAAGGAAGTTGGAAATAATTATAAGACGTTGGGTTTGTTTCTCTCGAAACAGCTCGGAAATATTCCGATTTGGTTACTTTCCAGAAAGGGTGGCCCTAAAACGGTCCTGATTGCTTTCAGGGCAGCGGAGCCGAGTTGCTGTTGCTGACAAGTCTTGCTGAGGCTGGGTTGCACATGTGGGGTTAATGAAAGCAGGCTCCTGTTTTCTGTGTGTATGTTTACAAATTTCTATAATAAAAGCAATATATATATATATGTATATATGAGGTAATTTTGGCTGAAAAACTGCTGAAGTTGGGTGACAGGCACATAGAGATGTATTATTGAAGTATTCTCCCCCTTGTATGTCTGTTTAAAATGTCCCATGGTAAAAGGCAAGAAATAAAAAAGGACTCTGGCTGAAAAGTATAAAAGTATTAGTGGCTTAGCCATGTCTGACCCAATGGACTGTAGCCCACCAGGCTCCTCTGTCCATGGGATTCTCCAGGCAAGAATACTGGAGTGGGTTGCCATACCCTTCTCCAGGGGATCTTTCTGACCTGGGGATTGAACCTGGGTCTCCTGCACTGCAGGCAGATTCTTTATGGTCTGAGCCACCATGGAAACCCACTTGGCTGAAAGGCAATGGCTTAAAACCCACTTAAACCATCAACATATGTCTGGGCCACATACTCTCCTAGGAGATGAGAAATCAGTGTGGACAAGATGGGGTCCCTGCTCCCACAGGGCTGACGTTATCCCCAAAGTTCAAATATGCTGGGGTTCAGCCCCGGTGGATCCAGGGTGATTCGAAGGTGGGGACGGAATCCGTGTCCTAGAAAAAACTATCTAATTACAGTTAGAGAGGGACTAGGAATTTAGCAGAGAAAAAGAGGCCAAATAACTTGGTTAACACAGGGTGCCAATCACCACCTACGTAGGCCGCAGGCGTCTTCCCGTTCTCCCGAAGGAGAGGAGGCACTGAGGCCCCCCCGGTCCGATCTTAGAAGCCCAGGCAGAATTAGTAGGCTTGGTGGGTCCTATGCACCAGATGGGAATTCGACCAGAAAAATAGTAAGAGAGAGAGAAAGGGGCCGAATAACTTGGCTTACGTGGGGTACCAATAAAATTCCAGACAAGGAACTTGCACCATATTCATGGCGGGCACCCACGCTCCAGATGGGAATTCAGCCAGAAAATTGGGGAGCAGAAAGGAACGACATGAGGGAATCAGTCTTTCCGGAACTGATCCGATTTCTTTATTTTTGGGTTTGCTTATATACCCTTTGTTACATATAGGGATGAATACAGAGTCACGCGGGGGTCAGCAGTCCTGACCCTATTAAAATCAGGTGCTTTACAAAAAAAGTTTTAGGGGTTTTACATCATCTTCAAGCCATTTCTGCCTGCTGACATTTACAACTCTTTCTTTCTGATAACCAAAACACTTATTTTTTCCAAGGGTGTTTTTCCTTAAACCAAGCACCACCCTCCAAATAAAGTCGCATTCCTATAGGGTGAGGCTGTAGTGAGTTACAATCAAGAAAGGAATTTATTTAACCCAAGGTTAACATGATTAATCTTAAAGGTTAATACTTATTTCTCCTATATGCTTAAAGGTTAAGACTTATTTCTCCTACAGGTTAATACTTATTTCTCCTCTATACTTAAAGGTTAAGACTTATTTCTCCTATATGTTAATTATATTCATTATAAGGGCAGGGAATATGAAGGTTTTAGCAACAAACATCAGTCCAACAAATGAAAATCCTTTCACCAACGTTCCTCTTAAGATCTACTTAGTCTTAAGATAGTGACAAAGTTACATTTTTGCATAGCAAGGACACAGTGATTTATAACAAAGTACAGTGATCTATTACAAGAGAAAAAATTCATTAACTCAGAAAGTCTAATATTGCTAACATCAAAAACTACTATATTTCCTTTTCTTTATTCCAAATACATTGATTAATATATTCCCAGGTACCTAAAGGATATGGAGGCCTGGCGGCAAGCATTGACTCAACAACAAGAAAAAGTCCTATGTTAATTAAGATTCTCAGAATACTCCAAAACTCTCTGTGCTATTTATGGTTGAGAGGTAGTAAACAATCATGTGTCCACGGAGAGGTTTAACCTGAGACGCCCTTGTCCCACCTAGGGCAGGGAATTAGCAGCAATTATTGACACAACAAATGAAGAAACCCTTTATCAATATAATTCCCAACCAACCCACTATACTAATAATTTCTAACTTCCCACAAGAATTTGCCTTTAGTAAGTCAAAACATCTCATGCCTCTCGTGGTTGGAGGGCTGTTGTGGCCAGAGGAACCTATACAGGCAGGCTAGATAACCTTCAGAGGAGTCCCGTAAGTTGAAACACTCTATCCACGCCCAGGAATTTTTACTGCCTTGGAGCTGCACGTTTGCTCCTTCTCGGAGAGAAACGGTTATGGGGGAGAGCCCCCCGTAGGTGAGAGTACAGGACAGACTCTGGTTTTGGGGTTAGATGCTCGGGAGCAGGGGAATTTCCTGAGGCTTCGTCAAGCTTTTGCGCATACTGAAGTCCCCTTCCTCCTGACCTTTGCCATGGGCGGAGTTCCTCACGCTGGCCCCCAACACAAATATTCCTCCAGTGTGAGCATCTGGCGGGGCTTCTCCAGGGGTCCCTCTGGGGGTGGGTCTTTGTGGGGCTGGCAGTGTATTGAAATCATTCTAGACTTGGCTGGGGCTTGGAGAAGGGGCTGGCCCTTTGGGAATCTGTCCAGTCTGTTATTCCTAGGAACCCAGAAGCAAGATGGAAGGAGAGGGGCTTTAGGAAGCCCCCACAATGTGCGCTGGGATCTCTCTATTAACATCCTTCATTAATAGCCGTGCAGGTAGCTCAGTGGTCAAGAATCTGCCGACCAGCGCAGGAGACGCAAGAAACACAGGTTTGATCCCTGGGTCGGGAAGATCCCCTAGAGGAGGAAATAGCAGCCCACTCCGGTATTCTTGCCTGGAGAATCCCATGGACAGAGGAGCCTGGCGGCTTACAGTTCATGGGGTCACAAAGAGTTAGACACGACTCTTTACTAACAGCTGCCCCTTGTCCCTGGGAGGTATTTCCAGAGAGGGCCCAACCCACTGGTGGCCTTGGGGCCCTGCTGTGACCCCTCCAGCAAACAGCTGTCTGTCCTGTTTTGAAAGGTCTCTGGGGGTGAGGAGACAGCGGCTGGCAGGGGCTGCCGGCGCTGTGAGTGTGTCAGCTGGGGAGCAGGGGACAAAGGCCGTCTGTGCGGCTCCGGCGAGACGCTCTGAACTGGCACGGGCGGCTGAAATCTTGGAATCACCAGGTTCTGGGCTTGCTGTGTACGTACATCCTTCAGGAGGGTGTTTTCAGAATCTGGGTTTTGATGGAGTCCTACGCCTAAAAATCGGCCCAGGGGGCAACCCCAGGGGAGTCCGACGGCTCAGCCTCAGCCAGACAGAAAAGGAGCCGCTGGGCTTCTGGGAGGATGGGAGCCTTGGGGGAGGGAGGTCAAGAACGTGAACACCTGTGTTTGAGGTCAGCACGTCCCTGTGCCCCTTCCAGGAGTGAGCAGCCACCACAGAGCTGAGTTCTCTGCCGGGAGATGGGCGAGGTTGGGGTCCGCTCCTCTTTTTAATGGAGAGTTCCTATTTGGCGCCCTATGCGTGCTCTGGTGAGCTTGGTTGAAACAAGGAAACTGATTCGGATTTTCTGGATAGTTTCTCCTCAGGTGGAGAGGTGATTCTAAGCCTCAGAATCACAAAGGCATTTCCATCGAACCTTCAGGGTGTGAGTACAGTCGCTTGGGAACTGTAGAGTTTGAAGGGGATCCAAAATGCTAGGTGATTCCTGATGGCTTGGTGGTAAAGAATCCACCTGCCAAGGCAGGAGACATGTGTTTGAGCCCTGGGTCAGGAAGATTCCCTGGAGGAGAAAGTGGCAACCCCCTCCAGTATTCTTGCCTGGGAAACCCCACGGACAGAGAGGCCTGGCGGGCTACAGTCCATGGAGGTGAAATGAATCAGACACGACTGAGTACACCTGCATATGGAACATAATCTTTGGAACGAGCGGAACACCCGGCCATGCGTTCCCATTACAGTCAAATCGAACCCAAGGCCCTCTCAGCGGACACGTTTCCCGGGTTGCCCGACTTTGCCCGGCTCTCGCCTGTGCAGTTGCATGGCCTTCACTCTCTAAAGGGTCCCCCAGTGGACAGTGAA
The DNA here is from genome assembly GCA_006408675.1 of Madoqua kirkii. Lineage (NCBI taxonomy): Eukaryota > Metazoa > Chordata > Mammalia > Artiodactyla > Bovidae > Madoqua > Madoqua kirkii. Next base: position 50,318 of record SJYC01045411.1, on the reverse strand, counting down.
GATGTCTTCATCCTAACAGCATCTCACCCAACCTTCTGCACTTAGGATCCTGACTCTCGACCTGAAAACCTCCCAGCAGCCGCTCTGCCTCAGACACACGTTCTCCTGTTTCCCAGACACGTCGCCCGTTCTGTGTGAATCAATGCCTGTCACATATCTCCATCTCTCAACTCCGGGAATAGCTGGAATCTTTTCGTCGGAATGGCTACCCACTCCAGTATTCTTGCCTGAGAAATCTCATGGACAGAGGCGCCTGGAGGGGGACAGCCCATGGGGTCACAGAGTCAGACACAATGAGGGACTAGACAACAGAGACGCAGCGTCAGACGTCTAGATGGACTGCGGTGGCCGGAAAGTTTGTTCGGGGTTTTCGGCACAGTCTTGTGGGAACACTAAATGAACCTTTTGGCCAACCTGATATTTACCAGGTTCTGATGCCACCAAAATGGGGGCCGAGGGTTGCCAGGGAGGGAGGGAGGGAGGGGTCAGGATGGCACAGCCCCTGCCCTCAGGTTCTTGGACCCTGGCAGAAGAGACACAGAAAATGGTCCAAGGCGAGCTGATGAGGGGGCAAGAGAGGGAGAGAGGGAGCCCCCTGCCCCCCACCCCACAGCAGAGCTTGCAGCCCAGAGACCCACCGGAAGCACAGCTGCTCTGACACGCCGGAGGCCCCTGCACGCTCCATCGGGGTCGGGGAGGGGCGAGTTTGGAGGCTTGGGCAGCGCTGGCCCCTTCCTACAGGTCGCATCCAGATGTTGGGCGCGATTTCAGCCTGACCCACAACGCCTCCCAGGAGGACAGAGGCCTGGAACTTCGCCTGGAGGGAGGCAGGCGCCGGGGAAGCAGGCCGAGCCCCTGACGGTGGCTCCAGGGGAGGTCGGAGAAGCTCTCTTTCCCACCGAGGAGTCGGGTTCTTCGGGAAACATCTCCGAGTGCGCTCGGAGTTATGAGAACAAAATGATATTTCCTCGTCCTCCCGGGATACTGTCTCTTATACACATCTAGATGTGTATAAGAGACAGCCAGAGACCCACCGGAAGCACAGCTGCTCTGACACGCCGGAGGCCCCTGCACGCTCCATCGGGGTCGGGGAGGGGCGAGTTTGGAGGCTTGGGCAGCGCTGGCCCCTTCCTACAGGTCGCATCCAGATGTTGGGCGCGATTTCAGCCTGACCCACAACGCCTCCCAGGAGGACAGAGGCCTGGAACTTCGCCTGGAGGGAGGCAGGCGCCGGGGAAGCAGGCCGAGCCCCTGACGGTGGCTCCAGGGGAGGTCGGAGAAGCTCTCTTTCCCACCGAGGAGCGCACGCAGGGCGGTTTTCAGGGGCAGTGGAGCGGGCAGGCCTCGGGACCGGGAGCGAGGGCGGTGCTGGGAGACGCGGGCGATGCCGTTCACGGAACACAGACGCTCGTCAGGGGAATGGCTCACGGGCTTTCCCCGGATGCACCAATCCACGACCTTGCAGGTGATTTTCAACTCCGTTCTCCTGAGAACAGTAGGTCTGAGGTGAGGGGCCTACTGCCTTCTTCTTTAACCAGCACAGACACACAGTGTGCGTCAGTCGCTCGGTCCTGTCCAACTCTTCGCGACCCCCTGGACTGTAGCCCGCCAGGCTCCTCTGTCCCTGGGATTCTCCAGGCAAGAACACCGGAGTGTGTTGCCATTCCCTTCTCCAGGGGATCTTCCCAACCCATCGACGGAAGCCAGGATGCTTTACCACCTGAGCCACCAGGAAAGCCCCATAACAGACCCATAGTAGGACTTCAAGCCATCTAGGACAGTGGTTCTCATCGGGGTGGCCTGTCCCCATCCCAGGAGACACTGAGCGATGTCTGGAGACGTCTTGGGTCGTCACAACCGTGGGGAGAGGTCCCACCAGCACGCTCAGGGTAGAGGCCGATGGACAAGGGCAGCCCCCTCCCCCACGACAGGGACGGCTGGTCCCAAAGCTCAGAGTGCAGAGTTCTGGCAGTCGCTTTAGCACAAAAGCAGGAAGGACGGCTGGAAGAGGATGCGGTTCTCCTTTCTGAGGGATTTTAAGGATGGATTCCAGCTGTCCTGTGGGTCTGGGAGCCTGGGGTGAACAAAGACGCCCCAAACGGGCCACTTGACCTCCGGAGCTCCGTCACCGCCCGGCACCAGGCGCCGGAGCTGCAGCTCCTCCTCGTCTCGTCCTTCTGCCTCTTCCTCCCACGTGGGTTGACTTCGGAGGCTTTTCCTGCAGTGTGAGGGGGTTTCCATGAGGAGTGGATCCTTTCCAAACCAGAAGGTAGAAAAAAGTCCCGCCCGTGGGACCAGCGTCCCTGCTGCATCTGTGCTTCAGGACAGGCAGAAACCGCAGCATGAAAGCTGCGTATGGAAGTCACATCTCTCCAGGTTCAAGTTCCAACCTGCAGACGCTTTATAGCCACGTCATGAGGCGCACAGCCGATGGCCTTTTAATGACAGCCGTTCTCTGGGGGCAAGAGCTAGGGGAACGTGCATAGAAGAATACAAAGGAGCACCTCTGAAGGGGCATTTTCTTTCCAGGGTGACGGCAACACCGCAGGGGCCATGCCTACCGGGGAGACGCTCCGGCCATCTCTGCCGCTCAGGGCTCCAAGCATTCACCTACATTCTTCGTCTTGACAGCAGGCCCATGAACCACACCCAGTAAGCTTTTCTGGTTCTGAACCACTGTTCTGATGCACTGAAGTCATTTTTCTAAGGCCAAACTGAGAAGTGGGCAGATCCAGTCCTCAAATCCTTCTCAGAAACCTGTAGGGCTTCCCAGGAGGCTCAGCGGTCAAGAGTCTGCCTGCCAAGCAGGAGACCCAGGTTCGATCCCTGGGTGGGGCAGCTCCCCTGGAGAAGGGAATGGCAACCCACTCCAACATTCTTGCCTGGGGAATTCCATGGATGGAGGAGCCTGGTGGGCCAAAGTGCAGGGGGTCGCAGAGACGCAGACACGACTGAGCAACCAAGCAGCCGCCGCAGCAGAAAGTGGCCGCCTCCCCTTGTGCACCAAGGTGGACTCCTGGCTGTTTCTGTTGTTCTTTTAAATTTGTTTTTGGCTGTGCTGGGGCTCCGGTGCTGTGCGGGAGCCTTCGCTAGCTACAGCGCGCAGGGGTCTTCACTGTGGTGCGCGGGCTTCTTGTTGCGGGGACGTCTCTTGTCAAGGAGCATGGGCTACAGACACGTGGGCTACAGCAGTTGGGGAGCCCGGCTTAGCTGCCCCTCGCCATGTGAGATCCTCCCGGACCAGGGATCCAACCCGAGTCCCCTGCAGTGACAGGTGGATTCTTAACCACTGGACCCCCAGGGAAATCCCTGGACTGAAGGTCTTTAGAGACCATGACCTTGAACGGATGTAGACGTTTAGCTACCTTTCACCTCAGCAGCTCTTTGGGAAAGACTCAGAAGTTTTATCTGTTGGATGATCCCAAAGCTGTTATTTTTACCATGAAGTAGCTACCCCACACATGACACTGTTCTCAGCAACTGAAACATACAACCTTAACACAAGGAGGACCATCTCATCATCCTCAGTTTACAGATGATGGAACCAAGGCACAGAGACGTCAGGTAACTTATTCAAGGCCGCCCAGCTCGTCAGTGGCAGAGCCTAGACTTGGGCTCAGAAGGCTGGTTTCGGAGTTCATGTTTGTAACACTGTGCTGAGCCACCTCTCTGGAGAGTAACTCCCAGCTCTTCAGCATTCAGACTAAAGAAGTAAAGGAAGCAACTAAAACCACGGGTCCTAAGGAACTATGAGTTTGCAGAGTGCTGGGCAGTTTACCAAGTGCTTTTCCTCAGCACGATCTCTGATGGGGCTGCAAGGCTCTGAATTTGACGGCTGCCTCTAGGAACCCAAAGATGCTGTCACCAAAAGACCCAAAGCACCGTGTGTGTGTGTGTGTGTGTGTGTGTGTGTGTGTGTGCGCGCGCACGCTCCATCCAAGGACCACGGGAGTTACCGATGAAGGTCTCCTTGCACACCTCAATCAGGAAGCTGTCTCTGGGGAGCCCCCTTCCCTCACTCTCGGTGCACGGGGTTCAGCAGAGGCTCCACAACCTCAACAGGGCAGACTGAGACCCAACTCTGGAGGAAGGGAGTGGTTCCATCCTTCCAGCCCCAGGAATCTGTTCAAGTGGGGAGTATGTGACATCAGTTGGTCTAGACAGACCCCAAGGGAGCTACTGAGAAGAGATGGACAGTCTCTGTTGCACTGGAACCTGGGAGGACACAGGACTGGAGCCGTCAGCAGGAAGCCGTCGTGCCACCAGGCAGACCCAGAGAATCAAGCCAACACTGAAGAAGACAGAGCTTGAGGGAGAGAAAAAACGAGCAGAGGCTTGATGTTACAATTTGCAGCCCTGGATCAACCTGGTCCTGAAGTCTGGTTCCCGGAGTCTTCAGTTCTGTGAATCAGTAAATCTCTTTTCAGCTTAAGATAGGAATTTTGCTCCTGTTCCCTACAAACGATATAAGTGAAAACTAAACCTATCTTATTGAAACAGTTTCAAAAGGACACTAGTCTGGTTGGAAACAGAGTGAGGAAAAGCCTGCTCATTGAGACCCTGCTCCCTCTCCCCACAGCTTTACCCAAAAGGAGAATGTAAACTGTAAGAGGGGGCTTCCCTGGTGGCTCAGTGGTGAAAAATCCACCCGCGGTGCAGGAGGTGCAGGGGACACGGGTTCGACCCCTGGGATGGGAAGATCCCTTGCAGGAGGAAATGGAAACCCACTCCAGTATTCTTGCTTGGGAGAGCCCTGAGGCAGAAGAGCTCGAGGGTTACAGCCCATGGGGTCGCAAAGAGTCACACGCAACTCTGACTGAGCACTGCCCGGCCATACCCTGTAGCAAAAACGGGAAAGAAATGAGGCTGGCTTTATCAGAGCCGTTCTGAAAGGAGCAGCAGGTTACCTGTGAATGTCACCAGTTAATTTGCAGAATTTGTTCCTGTGTGAGTTACTCATCCACTCTCCCACCCATAGCCACATGGTACCGCGACACCAGCTCCAGGGCTGGACAGGAATGAGTGACTGACACCAGCTAGCCATTTGCAATTATTGACTGGGCGACAGGTTGGATGGATAAGGGTACATGGGCTGACCTATCTCTTCTACATAAAGGTCAACACAAAGGGTTTAGTGTCTTAGCAGACAGAGGGCTACCCAGCTCAGGGACAAAAGCTAGACTAAAAGCGTCTTCCCGGGCACATTTCACTACAGCAAAAAGCTTCTGCTTGGAGCAGCTGCTTCTTTATGAATTCTGGATTGAGGACACTCAAACAGGGTAGAAATCAAGCGTCACTTCCTCCCAATGACTCTAGTCTCTGTATATTTTTCTCTAGTTTCACAGCCCCCAGGAAACCCTCGTACAGCAAGGAGATCAAACCAATCAATCCCAAAGGAAATCAACCCAGAATATTCATCGGAAGGACTGATGCTGAAATTCTGGCCACCTGATGCGAAGAGCCGACTCACTGGAAAAGACCCTGATGCTGGGAAAGATTGAGGGCAGGAGAAGAAGGGGACAGCAGAGGATGAGACAGTTGGATGGCCTCATCGACTCAATGGACGTGAGTTTGAGCAAACTCTGGGAGACAGCAGAGGACAGGGAAGCCGGGAGTGCTTTAGTTCATGGGATCGCAAAGTCGGACACGGCCAAGCCACTGAACAGTAACAACAGAAAACCCTCAGCAATCTTCTGTCCCCAAGATGCACGGCCCCCAGCTCTGTGCTGTCCGTGGCAAACAGCTGCCTGCTGACACCCTGGGTCTCAGAGGGGGGGCCTCCTGGTGTTTGTTTCCCTGCTGATTGAATTACTCATGCCTCATTTGTCCACTTGCCTGAAACAATCTTTTTTGGATGCCTTTCGAAACCTGAGTCTCTGCGGTTTGTCTGGACTGGTTTTTATTTGTGGAGGAGAGTTCGCTTGTCTAGGGCGGAGAAAAACGGGGTCTGCAGGAGCCGTGGCGTCCGGGCTTCCTGTCTCGTGTGCTCGTACTGTTCTCTCCAGGAGCCAGGATTCCTCCTGGAACGTTCTCGTTCCCATCGGAAGCTCCTGGTGGAACAGAGATGGGGAAATCCCGCCAAATCTGCAAAGTTCCTAAATGATTCTCAGCTCTCAGGGAACAAGAAACACACTGCAAGCTTCGAGGGCAGGGGCAGAACAAATAATTACTGAGTCTGTTGGTAAACAGACCCAGAGAAGACAACTGAATCCAGCTTGTTCACTCTTGTCTGCCAGGCAGAATTTAATACCATCCTGTTTCTGTTTGTCTTCTACCCATGACCCAAGTTACAGCTTGCTTAATTTCTGTTTACAATGTGAGGCTCATGGTGATGGAGGGAAAGAGAGGTCTGGTCAGACTTTCCCAGGAGAGTGTGCCCTGCAGACCAGAGGTTCTTAACCCAAAAAGATGCTCAGTCTGAGAAGCCAAGTCCCATTAAACCAGAATTACTGCAGAGGAGAACTTGGAAGCCAGTGTGATTCCATCGTGCAGCCAAGGTTTAGAACCACGGCTCGAGAGCCACACTACATAAGGTCACGGCCGTGAGCCGTGTGTGCCTGCTGAGCGCTGGATACACGGCACATCCAAATTGAAGCGGGCTGTAAATGGAAAGTCTTCACCAGATTTCCACAGTCAGCACAAACAAAGAGAACAAAAACTATATCATTAATACTTTTGTTATGTTGATTACATGTAAAACAATGGGGTGTGTCCTGAGTGATGTGGGTGATGCTGTGGGGTAGACCAGAAATCTGTAAGGAATCCTTCAAGGAAGAGAAAGAAGAAACACTCACATGTCTTCAAACAATTCTTAAGACATCATTGCTTTCATTTATAAGATGCACAAATCCCCAATGAGCCCCCTTGGGGCATTCACACCAGTGTGAACGTGTTAGTTGCTCAGCCGTGTCCAACTCTTTGTGGCCTTTGAACTGTAGCCCGCCAGGCCCCTCTGTCCATGGAATTCTCCAGGCAAGAATACTGGAGTGGGTTGCCACTTCCTTCTCCAGGGCATCTTCCCAGCTCTGGGATGGAACCCGGGTCTCCTGCATTGCAGGCAGATTCTTTACTGTCTGAGCCACCAGGAAGCCTTCCCCCATTGACACTCGTACTAGCACGCAAGCTTGTTGTGATACATCCTTATGAAGTCTTGGTTCATTTTCTGTCCACCAAAAAGAACACGAGAGGAAGGAAAAATCTATGATGTTGGACTAGAGTTTCCAAGAAAAAGTCAAAGTTCAGGCTGGAAATCTCTTTTTATCCATTCTTCTTAAGCATGGCCAAAAAATAACCTCAAAGTATATTCTTTTTCCCGTCTCATTTTTTAAATCAAAAGTCATGTGGAAGGTACTATGGAAAGAACTTTTGATAGATTAGGACCAGCTAAAAATCTTGGATATGGCTGTACCAGAAAATAACATTTGTGATTTTTGAGGCTTGAGTTTTCGGTCTGCTTTGAAAGGTTTCCAGTGCTTTGCTGGGAGATACGAGGAACCTTCCAGAGAGCTTAAAGGTAATCCTCCCCTGGAAAGCTGCACACTTCCTTGTTACTCCCTTGACAAAGACCCTCGGTCAAAGCATATGCTTTCACGTGTTGAGCTAAACCACAGAAGGAGACGAACTGAATTTTTACCTTGAAAGTCAATACCATGGGTTGCAGCTGAGATATGATCCACAGCAGGATGGGACAGGCCAGGGAAAGTCAGGACCAAAAATATGGACAGACTAGACATTCTAAGTGGTGAGGAGAGCTGAGGTCAGTGGGTGTTAGGACAACAGGTGAGAAGAGGGAAGTGCGGGCAGGGAAACAAAAGCCGAGATCCTGCCGATAAGGGGCAGCGGGGAAAGGCAGCCCGGACAAGGACGGACAGCGGAGCTGCTCGACATTCAAGCAGACGAAACAGTGTGAATAGTCCACGTAAAGCAGGTTCCAGCACGCAGAAGGCGCCGTCGGAGCCTGGAGCTCAGCATCCAGCGAGAGCCGAAGGATGAGGACTCCTGTACCCACAGACCAGGCACGCAATGGGGTCAGAACCCAGGCTGAAAGAATTCATAGCCAGAGACTCAAAACCCAGGTCAGAAACTGGGGGTCACGGGGGGAGCCCAGCACGGGGGAGGGGTCTGACAGCAACTCTCACTTCAACACGTCCATGCGTCGAACAGAGCAAGAACCACTCGTATGCTATTCATAGATGGGAGAGCTTCCAGGGTAAGTGACAGGCCGGCCGATCATCCCAGAGAAGGTGTGGGCCGTGAGCCACATTACTCCAGTAGTGATCAGCAACTGCTGGGTCAGCAGGGTAAGACCCAAAGGGTTCCCGTAGTCTGCTCTTGACTCACTGGTAGAGCTCAGCGTTCTCGTCTCCTCCCTTGAAACCTTGGTCTCTGTGAGAGGCCTTAACATCACGCTGTGCAAATCCAAAAGACTGGGAGGTTTCCTAGCTGTTCTCATCTCTCATGCCTAACTGGACTCCAAGCATTAGCCTGATGCCAAAACCAGACAAGGACATCACGAGAAAATAAAACTAAAGACCAATACCTCCTACAAATACAGATGCAAAATTCCTCAACTAAACCAAATCCTGTGACATGTAAAAAGAGGCCATATGTCATCACCAAGAGAGATTTATCCCTGGAATGCAAGGTTGGTTTAACATCTGAAAACCAAGGCAATATTCTATACTGACAGGATAAAACAATGAAAAACAAATAATTATCTCAAAAGATACAGAAAAAGCATTTGATGGAATCCTATACTGTTTCATTATTTAAAAAACAAAAACAAAACCATCAGCAAACAAGGAACAGAAGGGACCTTTCTTGACCTGACATACAGCATCTATGAAAAGCCCACAGCTAACAGCATACCTCATGCTTAGACTGAAAGCTTTCTTCCTAAGAACATGAATAAGACAAGGATGCTCGCACTTACTGCTTCTATTTAACACTGTACTGGAGGTTCTAACCAGAAATTCGATTTTTCAAAAAATCACTGAGGCTTCTGCTTGGAAAGGAAAAAGTAAAACTCTCCCTATATGAAAATAACATTAGCTTCTATACAGAAAATGCAAAGCAACCCACAAAATGACCATTAGAGCTATAAAGGAGTTCAGTAAAGCTTCAGGATACAAGATAAATATAACTCCCCAATCCACTACACACTAACAAAACGTCACAAAGGCTTGAAAATGACCCCTAAAGGAGTGAAATGAGGTCGGCAACGTTGTAAAAGGTCTCATTCCCCATCCTGGGCACCGGGAGTGTTGGCTCCAGGAGCTCTGACTCCATGACCGGGGGCCTGAGCACCAGGAAGGTCAAGGTCGGATGCACACTTCCTGTACACCCCGATCACGGTCAGGGAGGGCCCTGGGGGCCTATGGGGGTCTGCAGTCCTCCACTAAACAGCAGACAAAACGCACCACGACCAAGTGCTCCAAGAAACTAAAAAGGCACATTATCATGTGATACAGCAACCCCGCCCTCGGGTCTATCTATACACAGAAGAACTGAAAGCAGGACCCCAAAGAGATGCTGGTGCACCTGCCTCTTATGCTCCCTGCGTGGGAGGCGGGTGCTAGCGCACCAGCGGGGAAGCCCCCCGGTGGAACATCAGTCAGCCTTAAGTAGGAAGGAAATCCAGCATATGCCACTACATGGAAGAACCCTAAGGACATCAATGAACCTGTCATAAAAAGACAAATAAGAGGGGTTTCCCGGTGGCCCAGTGGTTAAGTAAGACTCCACCTTGCAATGCAGAGGACGCAGGTTCGCTCCCTGGTCTGGGAAGATCCTACGTCCCTTGGGGGATTAAGCCCCTGCACCACAGCTACTGGAGCCCGAGCGCCCCGGAGCCCGCGCGCCCCGGAGCCCGCGCTCCGCAGCAAGAGAAGACACTGCAGTGAGCAGCCCGTGCCCACGGCTGCAGCGGAGCCCCCGCGCTGCAGTGAAGGCGGCTGCAGACAAAACAGAACAAACAAACACATCGCTTAAAGGCACAGAACCCGGAACAGCGTTTCAAAAGTAATGAGAAGTAAAAAGGTCCAGTGGTTAAGTAAGACTCCACCTTGCAATGCAGAGGACGCAGGTTCGCTCCCTGGTCTGGGAAGATCCTACGTCCCTTGGGGGATTAAGCCCCTGCACCACAGCTACTGGAGCCCGAGCGCCCCGGAGCCCGCGCGCCCCGGAGCCCGCGCTCCGCAGCAAGAGAAGACACTGCAGTGAGCAGCCCGTGCCCACGGCTGCAGCGGAGCCCCCGCGCTGCAGTGAAGGCGGCTGCAGACGAAACAGAACAAACAAACACATCGCTTAAAGGCACAGAACCCGGAACAGCGTTTCAAAAGTAATGATGAAGTAAAAAGGCAAATACAAAATGATCCCCTTCATATGAGGTTCCTGGAGTAAGCAGTCAGTCACAGGGCCCGAAAGCAGAATAGGGGTTGCCTGGGGCTGGGCGGGGGCCGGCGGGGAGGGGAGGGCTATTGTTTACGGGGGACAAGGTTTTCGTTGTTGGTTTTTTTTTTTTTTAGATGAAAAGGGTTCTGGAGATGAAGGAAATGATGCCTACACAACGTGATGTACTGACTGACGCCATCGTACACTTAAACATGGTTAATTTCATGTATGTAAGCGTGCGTGCTAAGTTGCTTCAGTCGTGTATGACTCTTCGCAACCCCATGGACTGTAGCCCGCCAGGCTCCTTTCTCCATGGGATTCTCCAGGCAGGACCACTGGAGTGTTGCCATGCCCTTCTCCAGGGGATCTTCCCGACCCAGGGATTGAAACCGAGTCTCCCTCGGCTCCTGCACTGCAGGCAGATTCTTTGCTGCTGAGCCACCGGGGGAGCCCCTTTACGCACGTATACTCTATCACAATTAAATTTTTTTAAATAAGACAAAACAAAACACCACAACACACTGAAAGAGAAGAGACATCATGGAAGAAGGAAAAAGCTTTTTTCCTGCTTTTTGAACAAAAGACATTGCCTTTTCATTTTGTGTGAGGTCCTGCCCATTACGCGATCATCTGTCCTCCCGTCAGAAAAAAGCTGGCGTTTCTCTGGGTGTCATTCACTCACCTGCAGTGAAACGCTGGCCTTAAGAGGCCCTGCCTCTGAAGCGGTCCCTCTCTCCCCTGAGGAAAGCCATGACCTTGGGTAGCATAATCCCCTTCGGAAGGGACAGTGGAAACGGGGTGGGAAGTCTCCTAAGCCCCTCTTCCTCACTTTCCTTCTAGAACCTCGGCTGTCATGCCGTGGGGTGCTTCCTGGCACAGGGGAGCCTTGACGATGCTCATTTGCCCCCTGACCTCCCACCTGGAGATGGTCAAGGGCGCAAGCTGGCTGGAGGGAAGCTGAGGTCAAGGCGCCAGATGGAAGCCCTGGGGCCACGGCAGTTCCCGTGCCAGGCTGGGCCACGGGGTGCTTGGCCAGGGGTCCCGGGCTAGCAGCACTGGCCTGAGCTTGGGAAACGGTGTGCTCTGGGCAAGTCACTTGCCTTCTGACTTTCTCCAGCGTGAAATGAGGCTTCCTGAGGTCTCTCTCAGAGCCAAGGTCAAGTCAGAAGGGCACTGCTCGTTTGTAACATGACGATGGTGTCTTGGCCTCCGTGACTTTTCCCATCGCTTCTCCCTTGCCTGCACTGAAAACTACCCACCTCAGGCCCCTCGGTCTCCTGTGAAGCCCCCCTGAGCAGGCCTGGGGCCGCCTCCGCTCCCCACCTGCAGGCCGCGGTCGGGACATCACGCGGGAGGGCGCTGGGCGGGGGCTGCCCCCAGCCCGTGCTTCTGGACAGAATGAAAACCCCGACGCCCCAGCTGATGGAATTACACCGAAGAAAGGAAACTTGTCTCTCAAGAACAAGCGAGAGGCTGATGACTGAGGCCCAAAGAATCTTGTGGTTGGGCCTTTTTTTTCCCTGTTGTTTGTTTTCTGGCACAATCTGCCTCTGTTTCGGAGCCGACGGCCGCGGTGCCCGTGACAAAGGCCTCTTTCTTACGACAGTTTAATAGCTCCAATGTGGGGGACAGCCCCGACTCCCGCGGGGCGGCCTCTGGAGGCGGCCTCTCAGGAAAGGAGAGAGCCTCGCTGTCGTCCAGTTGGGTCCAAACTGAACTGAGAGAGAGGCTTAAGGAAACAACAAGAAGAAAACCAAGCCAAATGGGAAACTCCTCTCAAAACAGGAAGAGAAGGCTTGGGGTGGGGAAGACAAAATGTGTCAGCAGAGAGGAGAGGCTGGACCCACGAGGGACGCCCAGAGCTCACTGTCTGCTGAGGGTGGAGGGGAGAAACCTACGTGGGGCGCAGGGCGGAGAGATGCGGTGGAGGTGCGGGGGCCGGGGGCGCGTGTGTATCGATTCCCTACGGCCGCCATCCAGGTGGCTGAAGACAACAGAGACGCATTCTCGTGGTCTGGAGGCTAGAGGCTCAAAAGCAAGGTGTCAGCAGGACCACCTTCTCTCGGAAAACCCTAGGGAAGGTGCTCCCTCGGCCTGTCCAGCTCCAGCGGCAGTGGGCACTCCTGGACACTTCTTGGCTTCTGGCTGAGTCACGCTGATCTCTGGTTCCCTCGGGGTGTGTCTGTCGTCACCCGCCTCCTCCTGAGTGTGCCTGTGTGTCTCTTCCTTGCCTTATAAAGACACTGGTCGTAATGGATTCGCGCCTGCGTCCTCAGTTCCTCGGTCGGATCTGACTCCTCTGCGACCCCGTGGACTGCAGCTCCCCTGTCTGTGGGATTTCCTGGGCAAGGATCCTGGAACGGGCTGCCATTTCCTCCCCCAGGGGATCTTCCTGACTCAGGGATTGAACCTGTGTCTCTCTTGTCTCCTGCATCAGCAGATGGATCCTTTACCATGGTGCCTCCTGGGAAAATAATCCTGCGCGTGGAAAGCACTCACTAAATGTTACACAACCACCAGAGGGCAGGGCTGGGAGGCGGAGAGCTGGGGCAGGGGTGTCAATTCTGGGCTTCCGCACACCTGCCACCTGCCATAAGCTTGACCTCAGGGAAAGTGCCCGGGCTCCGGATTCTCACCTGGCTACTGGGAGGGCAGTAAGGACTGAGCAGTGCTCGTAAACAGCCCCTAAAGGCAGCCCCCAGTGCCGCGCCGCAAACCCACGAATGCGCTCAGGCTGCTCTCCTAGCTGGCCCGGCAAAAGGCAGTGGATCGACACCAGCACCCACCCGAGCTCCGCTGGTGACTCTGTGTCTCTCGCTGCGTGTGACAAGCAACCCCGGGGATGGACAGGCAGCAGTGGGTACGCAGGAGGGAGAGGTCTGTGTCATCCCCAGCCTGGGAGAGCCGCAGAGAAACAACGAGGCCGCTCTTCAAGAGCCTCGCGGGGTCCATGCCTCCCCCAAGCCCGCCCCGGGCTAGACAGAGCACATGCTGTGCCAAGATCGGTCCCTTGTGCCAAGACGGTCAGCCCTGTCGCCAGGCACTCGGGTGGGGTGGCCGGGGGCCGCGGAGGAGGAGGCAGAGGAGGCAGCCCCGCTCAAATGGGCTCCTTGTGCCGCTGATGTAGAAGCGGCCGCCGGGCAGACAGGGCAGGGCAGCACGGAGCCGCCTCCTTGTTCTGGACCCGAACCTCGTGCGGTGACACTGGGGAGACTGGAGAGAGTCCAGGGACCCGGGGGCGGGGGGTGGTGCATGCGGCAGAGGAGCAGCTCGCGCTGCACAGAGGGGACTGCCCACTTGAAATCAGCCAGAGGATTCAGGTGGGCCATCGGGGCCAGGTGCAGAGCAGACCACGCCCAGCCTGGTCCCGGGCCCCACGCAGAGAACAGAAGAGGCCCCAGCAGGGGTGCAAGATGCGGAAACAGACGCAGGCAGTATCAGAGTGAGAGCCGGCCGCGTGCCCGCTCAGCGCACAGGCCGACGGCAAAGCCGGCGGGGGAGGGCCGGGGCGGGGAGGAAGGCTGCGAAGGCGGGGCGTCTGCAGGTGCAGCCCGAGTCACAGGGGATCAGAGGCCCCAGGCTCCCGGACCCGGGCCTCTGGCCTGGAACCCACAGAACCCTTCTCTCCCGCATCAGCAGGCGGGTCCTTTACTACTGAGCCACCTGGGAAGCCCAAGAACATAACTGCATATCACTACTGAAAAGGGCTTCCGTGCATTTGAATAGAGAGAATTAAGTCCCTGTCTGGGGCAGGGGTGGTGCAGAAAGGACTTGGTTTTATCCTGAGTTTATGAACTGATTTTTGGTGATAAATACAGACTGTAAGAGAGAGTGACTGGCTGTGAGAGCAGCTTTTTTCAATGCCTTTACTTCGCAAACTAGAAAAGGTAGCATCTGTACATGTCTTCACATGCCTGGGGGACGCGTGTGGTCCCACAATCACTAGTAGTCCTAGGACCACAGCTGCCACCCTCCTTCCTCACGTGACACAGCTGGAAACGGAAATGCAGGTGGTAAGAGTCCAGGGCACAGGCAGGAGGCCCGGCGCCGGGTACCCAGAGTCTCGCCCTGACGCCCCACTGCCGCACGGTGGCGCTGTCTGCCAACAAGCTGCCAATTCCACCAGCGCCTGATAATGCAAGGTAAGCTAGGCAGGCAGCTGTGTCGGCGGACGGGAAAGTAAAATGTACTTATGGGATGGAGCTCTCAATAGACGATTCTAGAATTCCAGGCTGGAAGACTCTTCAGGGTCCCTTGGACTGCATGGAGATCGAACCAGTCAATGGTAAAGGAAATTAGTCCTAAATATTCGTTGGAAGGACTGTTGCTAAAGCTGAAACTCCAATACTTTGGCCACCTGAGGCAAAGAACTGACTCATTGGAAAAGACCCTGATGCTGGGAAAGACTGAAGGCAAGAGAAGGGGATAACAGAGAATGAGATGGTTGGATGGTGCCACTGACTCAATGGACATGAGTCTGAGTAAACTCTGGGAGTTGATGAAGGACAGGGAAGCCTCATGTGCTGCAAGCCATGGGGTTGCAGAGTCAGACACGACTGAGCGACTGAACTGAAGAATTCCAGGCAAAGCAGTTTAATGGGTTCAAGAGAAGAGCTTGTCTGCCTCAAATAGAATGGAAAGTGCCATCTGCTATTGCAAATAAAAAGCAGCACAAGAATTTACTTCCAGTTTTGCTGACATGATGGAAGGGGTGGCGGTGGGGAGGAGCCTGTGTGTGTGGCTGGTCAGGGTGTGTGCTCACACTGGGCCTCCATGTCTCAGGCGAGAGACCGCTCTGCAGCGAGCCAAGACTGGGCTGTGGCTTCCCCAACCCAGGAAAGCTGAGATGCAATTCAGAAGGTGAAGACTTCCTCCTTGAGGAAGAGACGGTCTTGTCAGGACTCCCCAGAAGTCTGGGAACTTGGCCCCGCCACAGGGAGGTCTGGGGCGTTAGCAGAGTAGCCTGCGATGTGGACACGGCCCTGGCAGTCTGCTCCTTAAAAGATGCTGCTGCTGCTGCTGAGTCGCTCCAGTCGTGTCCGACTCTGTGCGACCCCAGAGACGGCAGCCCAACACGCTCCCCCGTCCCTGGGAGTCTCCAGGCAAGAACACTGGAGTGGGGTGCCATTTCCTTCTCCAATGCATGAAAATAAAAAGTGAAAGTGAGGTCTCTCAGTCGTGTCCAACTCTTAGCAACCCCATGGGCTGCAGCCCACCAGGCTCCTCCGTCCATAGGATTTTCCAGGCAAGAGGACTGGAGTGGGGTGCCATCGCCTCCTCCAAAAGATGCTGAGTGAACACCAATGAAAGGATTTGTGTTTTATTTCCCCAAGTGCCCTCCAGGGCTTCTCTGGTAGCTCAGTGATAAAGAATCGACCTGCCAAGCCAGGAGACACGGGTTCCATCCCTGGCGGGAAACCAAAATACCGCAAGGCATGTGGTGCAGCCAAAAAAAGTGCTCCTGGCCGCCCTGGTGGTTCAGAAAGAACCACCTGCTAATTCAGGAGACTCAAGAGATGCGAGTTCAACCCCTGGGTTGGAAAGAGCCCCTGGAGAAGGAAACGGCAACCCACTCCAGCAGACTTGCCTGGAAAACGCTATGGGCTGAGGAGCCTGGCGGGCTACAGTCCACGGAGCCGGTAGAGAGTCAGACACTGCTGAGCGACCGCACGTCTCCTCTCACCACGTCAACGGAGTCTCCTCTTCAACACTCTGCATTTACCTTGCTAACGTGTTTTCCGGATTAAACTTGAGAAGCAGGTGGACAACTGGGACAGACGGACGTGCACATATAGGTCTACGCAGCCACCAACTGATTAACGCCGACTAACGAGCAGGAACACGTGTCTACTGCCGTCTTTGTTTCTAAACAAACGGCTGCTTAGCTGATTAACGGCTGCTGTCTTAAATGAATGCTAATATTTCAACATGCGTATCAGCGTTTGAGCCAGGCAGAAGGATATACCTGACTTTCGCTTTGCTCTTTCATCTGAGTGGCAAATGGAGACTTCAGAGTTGGTTCTGATGCCTGCAATGTGCAACTCAATGAGCCGTGTCAGGCCCAGATGCCGGCCAAGACTGCAGGCGTCCTTGACTAAGTGTCTGGGTGTTGGGTAGCAATGGCTGGCCGGGGCACTCAGCAGGGGGTTGGGGGGCAAAGTCCAGGAATACATCGGGGATGTGCTTTTGGATTCTGCATGGTGTACCATCAAGTCAGCGGCCAGACTCCTCTGCTGCAGGTAGCCAGCTGCGGGATGCTTGGATGCCAGCCGGTCAGGGTGTGTTCTCGGATTACACACGCCTCTCTACTCGTGCTTAAGTAGAATGCATGCGATACGTGAGGCCAAATCTGAAGCATAAATAGCCTCGCTCTCCCTGCTGGTTTGAATTATGTCTGCCGCTGAGTTAAGAGCTGAGGGCATGTTTCCTCTCTGGAGGTAATGACACTTCAGGAGGGAAAACCACTTAAGTGGCCAACTCCCCAAGGAACAGCAGGATGGAGAACGGCTTTGTGGTGAAACCAAAGAGAAACTGCCGTGGGACCTGATTGGAGAGAAGAAAGTCGTGATCCCCTTGAACCGCTGGCGGAGACTCGTCTTCCTCCAGGAGATGTTCGGTTCTGAATGGGTCCCCTGAAGATGTAGGCCACCTGCTGGGGGAGGAAGGCGGGCCAGGTGGAAGGCTGGTGATGGGGAGGGTGCCAGAGCGGCGACGAAGCAGCAGCATCTGAGCACTAGATGGCGGCAGCCGTGTAGATATTACTGGGCCTGCGGGGGACTTCCTGCCTTTTCCTACTGTTCCTGGGATTCTCGAAGCAAGAATACTGGAGTGATTTGCCATTCCTTCCTTCAGTCAGAGGATGGCAGGGCTTCCCTGGTGGCTCATATGGTAAAGAATCTGCCTGCGTTGCGGAGACCCAGGTTTGATTTCTGGGTTCGGAAGATCCCCTGGAGGAGGGGATGGCTACCCACTGCAGTATTCTTTTCCCTGGAGAATTTCAGGGGCAGAGGAACCTGGCAGGGTTCCATGGGGTCGCAAAGAGTCAGACATTACCGAGTGACACGAACACAGATATCTGAAGTCTTTTTGCCTTTTCATACTGTTTGTGGGATTCTCGAGGCAAGAGTATTAGAGCGGTTTGCCATTTCCTCCTCCAGTCAAAGCTATGGGTTTTCCAGGAGTCATGTATGAATGTTAAAGTTGGACCGTAAAGAAGGCTGAGCACCAAAGAAATGATGCTTTCAAACTGAGATGCTAGAGAAGACTCTTGAGAGTCCCTTGGACTGCAAGGAGATCAAACCAGTCAATCCTAAAGGAAGTCAACCCTGAATATTCATTGGAAGGACTGGTGCTGAAGCTGAAGCTCCAATACTCAGACCAACTGATGTGAAGAGCCGACTCCTTGTAAAAGACCCTGGGAAAGACTGAGGACAGGAGGAGAAGGGGACAGCAGAAGATGAGATGGTTGGATGGCATCACTGACTCAGTAGACATGAATTTGAGATGGTCAAGGACAGGGAAGCCTGGCGTGCTGCAGTCCATGGGGGTCACAAAGTGTCAGACACCACTTACTGAATTAACAACAGCACATTAGTCTTTTCTGGAAGCTGGTGTCACAGCTTGGATGGTGAACTTGGCCATGGCTGTGCTACAATAAAATTTTATTTATAGAAGCAAGTGTTGGGCCCGATTTGGCCCACTTGCCAACCCCTGCACTAAATGGAGAGCTCTGCCTGGCCCAGCTAGCTCAGTCCACACATCACAGGCATAGGCCAGGTAACTCTTTTCTCCTCCCAGATCCACGCAGACCTGTCCTTCCTTCCCCCTCAGCCCCTCTCATCTACCTATGTGATTACCTACGCCTCCTGAACTTGAACTCTCCCTCCCACCCGATGAAAGAATCAGGTGACAAACGCTGCCTGTCAGTTCTGAGTCTAAACCCCCTCCTTCCCATCAGCCTCTGCATTCCCACCATCATCGAGTCATCCCCTAGCTTCTCTGTTGCTCTTAAAATAACACATAACAGTGGTGTCAACAGCATCTGTCCAGTTGCTGGATTCTTCACAGGGATCCGTCTACCTCCCCCCCACCAGAATTCTTCCCTTGAGCGATGTTAAGGTTCAATCGCCTCTTGGACTTTGTCATCGGAACCCACCAAGGCTGCCAGCTTCTTGCCGGAGAAGGTACTTCTCCTTTGGCCTTCGGTCTCACTTCCATAAATTGCCACGTGAACCGCACACACCTTGGTGACATCACCTGCCTGCAGGTCGTGGCACCACGCACTCTTAACCACCTCCTCCAAGCGGGCGGCCCCAGCCTCCTGATGAGACGCTCGTTCTTGGAAGCGCCCCTGAGGCCAGGGGCGGCCAGGACCTTCGTCCACTGGTCCCTTGGACCATCTGGCTTGCATCCCCTACCTGTGCTCATCTCAGGGTGCCCGAGGGCTTTGCCATCCACTGACCAATTGCTTTAGCGATCTGGTTGCTATTTTTCGATTACGTGGCACCGAGGTCAGAGAGTCTGGTCTGAATGGTATTGATCTGGGCGTGTTCTCACTTTCTCTGTGGCACAGTGCTGTTATTTCTGGGAAACACCCACACCGTGTGCTTGGGAAGAAGGTTGAAGTTTTCCTAACTGCTGGGCTGGGGGGTCCACATACGTCCATTATGCACATTATGTTGATGCTTTACCCATTTTATCAGCGTCAGAGAGGGCAACTGTTCTCCCCACCACAACTGGGCTTCTGACTGTTGCTCCTTGCAATTCTGACCGTTTTTCCTGAGCCTTGTGAGGCTGATGTTGCTGGAAGTGTACACACGCGGGATCATTATGTCAGCTGGGTACCTTGTTTCTCTTGTCATTAAGTACTGACCTTTATTCTCTCAGCGGCTTTCCGCCTTCGAGTCTGCCTGGTCTGAGACTGATGTTAATACCCGCTTTCTCTTGATCAGCATTCACCTCGTGTCTTTGTCATCCCTTTATCTTCCACCTCTGCATGTCAACGTTTTAGGCACGTCACTTGTTAATTACGCAGAATTGGAATTTTAAAAAGCAAAACCTCTCTTTCAAAAGATGCGTTTAATCGTCTGATGACTGTTTTTACAGCACCCCTCCCCCTAGTATGAGTCTTTCTCTTTTTTATCTTCCTCTCTCCCTCCCAAGAAACCCTGCATGGTCTGCAGCACGAGCTAAGGGCAAAGAAGGCTTACACGCTTTGACTGGGGGCGGGGGCTGTTCTCAGTAAGATCGGAGGAATTTGAAAGGAAGAACCCAAACCACGAACTGTGTATGGATCTGTAAGTGGGGCAGACAGACTGAAGGACAGGGTCTGCGTGAGGCCACCCTCCTTCCGTCTCTGTGGCCGGCACTGTATGGACCCACTCTCCCCACCATTCCCCATGGTCCATACCCTGGACACAGGGGCAATGGGGGCAGTCAGAGGGGCATAAAATCCCCCAAGGAGGCTGGTTTATCAGAGGGTTTCATGAGGCTGAAATCAGCCCCGCCTCCCCAGCCTAATCGCGGATGGAGAGCCCCGTGGAGGGCTTACATAACTCAGAGGATCTGTCTGGTCTCGGGAAGCAGGGAGCTGGGTTGAAAAGACTTTTCTTCTACTTTCTTCAGAGACACGAAGCTTAGCAGGAAGCACGAGTGATAGAAAAGAGGGACATCGGAGTTGACATCTCTATGTTGGGGGAGGCGAGGTGTCACCAGACGGGAAGCCAAGCCGTGAGCGCGGTGCCCAGGGCGGGCTGTCACTGGCTGGCACGGACGTCTCTGGAGCATGCGCGGCTCCCGGGACTCAGGAGGGCCCCTCAGTGCCCCCACACCGCCCACCCTGACGGTACGCGTGGTCCAAGCCAAGTGGAGATCAGATGGCTGTGCAAGCGCATGATGCCCTCCCCCGCCCCCCATGCCCAGGACAGGAAGAGCAGCCCGCGGGCTTGATGAGGCCAATCAAGCCCCGGGTCTGGGTGACGATCCTCACATTCTGAGGGCTTCACCCATCTACCATCTCCTGGGATCATCGCCGCAGGCATCTTGTTTAATGCTGACCCTGGAGTCGGGGCGAGGGAGCGACTTGCGAGTCTGACAGGCAGGAATGAGAAATGAGAAAAAGGAAAAAATCTCGACCTACGACGTGGCAGCCCACGCCCGCGTCTGGGGCTTTGTGGAGCGGACGGGCCCTTCACACGTAGCATCGGAGTCCAGCGACCGCAGCGACTGGATGGACACACGGGGTCCCATGGCAGCTGAGGGTCTTGAGGAAAGGATGTGACGGGGTGTAAAGAGACCCCAGGAAAGGTGGGGACCAAGCAGGGAGGGTGGGATTCTGTGAGGAAGTAGTTCCTGGCAACCATGGTCCCCAGACCCAGGGCCGACCATTGAAGAAAGCGGTGACATTGCCTTCGGGGGAAAAAGTCGATTTTGAGATTGTACCAGTCGGAGGCAGTCAAATGAACTCAACACAGAGGCCAGAGGCCACCAGACCACCAGTTTGAGCCGAATCATGTTTTCAAACTATCTTGATTTCCAGGGACTTCTCTGGCAGTCCTACAGTAAAGGACCCGCCCGCCAGTGCAGGGGACCTGGGCTCGATTCCTGGTCTGGGAAGATCCCACATGCCGCAGGGCAGCCGAGCCCAGGCGCCACAACCACTGAGCCCCTGCTCTGCAACAAGAGGAACAGCGGAAAGCCCGCACGCCGCAGGAGACCATAGCGGTCCCACAAAGGCACTGAGGCCCAGCGCAGCACAGGTGAATTAATTAAAAAGATTTGAGCACCTTGAGATCGCACTTGGGCTAGCTGTTCAAAGTCACCGCAGATCCCGCCACCCCCGACTGGCCCTACCTGCCCGTCCCTACCCAATCGCCTGCACCCGTTTCTGCTATCCTCTGTCCCCTATGGGCACCTGAGTCTTCTGCCCTTGGATGGATGGCACCACATGCTGTCCTTCAGCCTCGAGGGTACTGGGCTGGGGTACTCCTGGTTTTGTGGGCACAGGTGGACCAGGCAGCTCATCTCCACAATGCGTCCTTATGGCCCGGAGGCTGTGGCCTTATCCCAGCTCTAAATGACTCGAGAGAGGCGGAGGGGAGGAAGAACCCACAAGGCCTGGTGATTGTCTCAGGCAGACGAGGGGGACAGGGGCTCAAGGGTGACAGTGAGCTTGGCTTGGCCAGCCAGGTCCCTGGTGGTGATGGGCAACCTTGGAGAGGGGGGGTTTCTGCATGGCAGCAGACGGGACAATGAGCTGGCCGTGGAGGCGCTGGGTGTGGGGACGCTGGGACTTCTGGAAGGTGGCTGGACCCGTACTTATAAGTGCGGGAGACAGATCGAGGCTGAAGGTCAGCGTGGGCGTCGCCAGCAAAGAGATGGGGAATCAAGCCTTGGGGGTGGAGGAGAACAGTCAGGGAGAGAGCGCCGAGTGAGAAGAAGGGGGGCCCTGGAGATGCAGCGCCCGGGAACACGAGTGCTTCAGGAGGGGCCATCGGACGCGAAGGCAGCTGGAGAGCCGGGGGCAGGAGCAGACGTGAGAGAGAGGAAATCGGAGCGGCAGCAGCCAGGGAGAGGAAAGCGAGGGCTCGGAAGAGAGGGAGGGGTCGGGACAGCCAGCCTGGGCCTTCGTGGCTCCCCCGGCCTTTCCATCCGCCTGGGGCTGAATTCTCAGATATGGGCCCGGCGCATACCGAGGTTGACTTGGACCCTGGTGGATTCAAGCATCTGCCGGCGGATCCTGGAATCAACCCCCCAGAACATCGTCTTATTGTGATTCATCCATTTTAAAGCATTTGGAAAACAGCATGGAGTTACATCCACGATTGGTTTCCAAAACAGCCACCCCTTAGCTAGCTTTGAAAGAACTTGGCATAAGCCTGTTTCTCTGATGGAGCATCTCTCTCAGGTGTGAGCGCCCCTGCCCTCCTCCTTGCCTCCGCCAGTCAGAGCTGGGGGGCTGGGGTGCTGCACAGCTCTGTGCAGACGGCTCATCCAAGGCACCAGCTAGCTGGTGCAGTGCCACCAAGGCACGAGGTGTTGCTTACCTGGCGCTCTCGAAGGTGGCCGATGCCGTCTTTCCTATGGCCCCAAATCCAACTCCAACTGCAAGGCCCTCTGAAAGAGACACAGAGACACACGAGGCATTAGGAATCATTCTTCTATAATATTACACGCGCATAGGGGCTTCCCAGGTGGCTCCGTGGTAAGAACCCGCCTGCCAATGCAGGGGATCTGGGTTCAATCCCTGGGTCGGGAAGATCCCCCGGAGGAGGAAATGGCAACCCACTCCAGTGTTTTTGCCTGGAGAATCCCATGGGCAGAGGAGCCTGGTGGGCTACGGTCCACGGGGTCACAAACCATCAGACCCAACTCGGTGACTAAACAACAGCAATACTTGCACACAGCCCTGAAGCTGGCTCAGAGCCAAAACCAGCAGACCGCCGTGGGCTGGGTTAGTGCTGTCGTCCACCAGGGCAGGGTGATGCATGGTCGGGCCCGCTTGGTGGGGGTACCCCTGGGGCACCATGGAACCAGGCACATGCTCCATCACACTGGGAAACCTTATGGTCCTTTTTGCATGCTTTATAGTCACTCAACACGCTTACACTCATCCAGCTGTTCAGAACAGGCAGTTTCTTCACTTCTTCATAAGAAATCAGAATAACAGGATTTCAGCATGACACAACACAGGTTAAAAGCAGATCCTGCAAAGGCTCATTTCTGAAACAGGCATGCCGCTCTGTTTGCAGATAAAGGAACTAGACATAAAGAACGAATCTCACGTTTGTAAAGGTCAGTGGATTTTTCTATTACACGTTGATGTTGAGAAACTGAAGTTTTTGAGTCCCAGAGTTCATTTGAATTTGACTGTTTTAATCCTTTTTGTTAATTAAAAATGCTTGCAAAAAGGGGGGAGCTTTGATTCAGAGGTCCAGGCTCCTCAGTCTTGATAGCTTCTTGTCCTTTTTGTTCTCTTTCAGATATTTCCTCCAGGGGTGGGCACTGCAGAAGCTGTCACTCCAGGGAGGAATTTGGATAATAAAAGTTCAAAGCTTTCAGGACTGCCTGGTGCATCTGACAAGCTTCAGAAAAAATGAGTGTCCTTGGCGAGGTTCCACATATCACTGGGGGCTGAATTTCAGGCCTGGCTACCATGGATATGTCTAAGGGTTTCAGGTAGCCCCGCGATCCACGGGGAGACAGCCTTTTATGCGGCCCTCGAATTTCGGGAGCTGTCCATGGTCCCAAGAAGATAAAGTTAGAGGACATCTGAGCTGCCTCCATCTGGCCTGTCTCCCACCTTCGGGGAGCCCAGGGTTCACAAGTCTGCAGTTCTCAATCTTTTTTTGTACCAACACAGCCCAAAACACAACCCAGTCCCATCAGCAAGTGTGGGGTCTCTGGGGCAACGTTCTTCACCAGGTGTCAAAAGCTAAGCAGAGACTGGCCAGGGTTCCCTGACACCAGAGGCGCCAATCCTTCCCTTTGAGAAAACTTGCTTTTCTAAACCATAAACAGCAGCTGGTGGCTCTTTTGTGAAAGATTCTGCTCCAATGAGTCATTTAATGTAAATGATAGTGCAGCCCTGACAATGGGACTTACATTAATTAGCAAACTAACCCTATCTAGTTATTTAGCACTTGACTTACTAATGGTCCAAACAGCTCTGGAGGTGGGCGAGGGGTGGTGCGGGGAGGCTATCCAACTAATGTAGGAGAGAAAGGGCTCCTCCACAGTGACAGGGCGTCGAGGGGCAGAGCCAGGCTTGACCCTCAGTACCCCAGTCCCCTCAGCATCCCAGCTGGCTGAGATGGGCTGCAGATATTCTCCCAGGTGTGGGCAGCACAGGCTGGCATCCGAGTATCTGCATCCCAAGGAGGTTCTGAGCAAAGTGAAGGCACCCTGCCTCTGCCCCGCCCCGTAGCTTGGCCACACCCACAGCGGGCACAGCCTCTGCCCGCCCTGAAGTTTGGTCACGCCCACAGAGTGTACCACAGCCTCTGCCCCGCCCCGTAGCTTGGCCACGCCCACAGTGGGCCCACAGTGGCCTTCCAGGTGGCTCAGCAGGTGGTCACCCTGCAATGCAGGAGACACAGGAGACGCAGGTTTGATCCCTGGGTTGGGAAGATTCCCCTGGAGGAGAAAATGGCAACCCACTCCAGTTCTTGCCTGAAGAATCCCATGGACAGAGGAGCTGGAAGACTACAGTCAAAAGGGTCACAAAGAGTCGGACACGACTGAGTACACGCGTGCGCACGTCTTGGGTGTTGGCCAACGCAGTTTCCCCCTTGATTTGGAATAAAGGAGAGGAAGAAGAGGCAACGGAGGAAGGGGGATATGACTGCAGTTGCCTCCGAAGGTGGAGTGCCTGATAGTCAAGCTAATGAGAAACCAAGATGAATGACCCAGCCGGCTAGGGCACAAATACGGGAATGAAGGCAGATACCAAAGGCCAGCGGGTGGTAGGAAGGACCCGCTGGGCGAAACAGGGAAGAGGGGAAAATGCGACTGGTGTTCGCACCCCAGGGCATCCACCAAAAGTGCAAATCAGGGAGATAATTAAGACAAGAACCCAAAGTGGCTGGAATATTATTAGTAAGCCAGGCCGCTTTTCACAGCTGCTGCCATTAAGCCAAGTGCAGAGAGACGAAGACAAACGTCCAAACCCGGGGTTATAAGCCCCCGGGATGCAGGGAGTCAGAGTCCGGAGGGCAAACTTGAGAACACGCTCCAAACCTGCTCTGCCCATTCTGCTCTTCTGCAGGTGAAGGGTCTGCCTCTCACCATCTCCCATCCTGCCTGAATCTCCGTCTCTCCCCACCCTCCATGGGGAGGGGGGCACGGGCCTTCTGTTCCTCCTTGACCGGGGAGCAGCCACCACCTTCAGAGGCCAGCTCACCACCCAGGAGAGAGCGTCTCCACCTCCCTTCAGCAAGCTAGTCCGGGGCCTTCCCCGCGCTGCACCCCTCTGCCGGCAGCGCTGCAGTGGGAGCCAGTTTTCTCTTGTTCCAGAGGTGGGAACAAGTAAGCCCCCCATCTCAGATCATCCTCCACCCTTTCTGTATTTCGGCTGTGCCACGCGGCTACTCCCCAGTTGGGACTGTGATGGGGAGAGACGGAGGGGCTGAGCAGAGAGGAGTGGGTTGTCCGATAACGGCCCTTCTAGCCGGATGATGCTTCACCACTGCTTACCCTTTAGGAGCAAGTCTGAACGTTATCATGCTCAGGTCACTCACCAAAAAACAGACAAATAACCATCCTGAAGCATCAGCTGCTGGATGGGACCACGGGGCCACAGGGGCGGCTCAGGAGCCACCAAGGGGGCCGGGCAAGCTCGGCTTACACCTCTCCTCCGCCCACCTGGTCACTGTTGCCAAGCTGGGAGATGGACATCAGGCCAGGGGAGGGGGCAGGGCCCACCACACGACAGCAGGTGTCCCCTCCCGGCCATCAAGGACTCACACACCACGGGCGGTCCTGCTGCCTTCCTGCCAAGCTGATCCCACAGCTTGAGGAGGCTTTAGGGGAGACTGGCCCCCAGTATGTGAATTCCCCTTCCTGGCCTGTGGGAAGGAAACCCAGGAAGATGGGAACTCTGAAATATCACACATCGCTTGAAGAAAATATTGGTTTGTCTAGCCAGGTATTGCCACAGAATTCCATTGCCACGGAATTCCTATAGGGTCTTGAAAAGGTCCAATAAAGGATGGAAGTTGTCAACTTAACCTGTTATCTTTTTTTTAGAAAAAGTAGTTTTGACGCACTTTTCTACTGTGGTTTGTGAACCCTGCTGTTCATATGGGATGAAGTTAAGTGTTGGGAAAGATTAAAAATAGAAGTGTTCCAGAAGAGGTGGACTTAACTCCAATTCTTTCCTCTTATTTATTATTTTCTTATTTACTTATTTTTATCGAAATATAGATGATTTACAATGTTATTAATTCCTCTTTTTTCTTGGGCTCCAAAACCACTGTGGACAGTGACTGCAGCCATGGAATTAAGATGCTTGCTCCTTGGAAGAAAAGCTATTACAAACCTAGACAGCGTGTTAAAAAGCAGGGACATTGCTTTGCCGATAAAGGTCCATAGAGTCAAAACTATGGTTTTTCCAGTAGTCATGTGTGCATGTGAGAGTTGGACCATAAAGAGGGCTGAGTACCAAAGAATCGATGCTTTCGAACAGCCTTGCTGCAGGGAAGGGCACCCTGGGGCCAGCTGCCTGGGAGGCACACCTTCATCCTGTGGGCGCGCCTGGCCACACTCTGCCGCGCAAGCAGAGTCAAGGTACAGCTAACTCCTTGTGGGGGACACCTTTGGAGGTGCAGGGGGGCACACAGCCATGGTTTTATGATTCTGCTAAGAAACTGGGAGGAGACATTTTTTTTAAAGCCCCTTGGAGGACTTCTGCATGAAATTAGATTTTGGCAGTTCTTTTAGGATGAATAACCCATCTATCCCTCCCCATACTTGACTCCCACCAAAGCATTTCCAAAACCAGACAAAGAAAAGCCTTTGACGCCTCAGATCACTGTCATGCTTTGTGGCACTGAAGGCAGATGGTATCCAGTGCGATGCATGTGGCTCACAGGCAGTGGGGGTGGTCCTTGTTTTCTTACTGGGAGGTTAACAGAGGAGGAAATTCACTCTCTGACTCCCCCAGCCCAGTTCTGTGATTGCCAGGTGCCGGGGGGGCGGGGGGCCCTTGGGGCTCCTCTGAGTGGGCTCCACGTGGTTGTGGCTCCGATGGGTGAATCCACCCGCCCAGTCTTGGGTAATCACGCACAGCGTGGAAAGGTCAGGGGCTGTGTTCTCCTGAGTCCACGTCTTGTAGATAAAGCTGACCTACAGAAGGAGAGAATGTCACGGGCACGGTGACAGCAAGAAAACTGGCCCTGAAGTGTTTCTGTCTCTGTCTGATTATCCCCGGAGCCTGAAGCGTGACTGCACCTCCGCCCTTCCTTCCCGCGTCTGAGATGCACCCACACCCTCTCAACACCACGGTTTTTTCCTGAACCCATCTTCCAGTTTTACTTTTTCTAAGACTTTAGGCACAAAAAGAGGCTTCATTTCACACTCTTATTCTGAAATTAAAAAGTGGTTGCTTCCAATCCCACTGCTTACTGCTTTTTAATCACGGTGATATACTTTCACAAAATGCTCAGAGAAAGTCTAAAGTAATGACTTCCCTGCCTCCAATTCCCCATCCTTAGCTTTACTCCCAAGAGGCGATATATTTCTCAACAATTCTGACTTTCAGTTCTTGATGGGTACCACTGTCACTTTAAATAACATATTAATATACTGGTTTCTTAAGTTTTCTCGCAGCATTGATTTAGAGGGTCTGTTGGTAGCTCCATGGTCTGTCTCTTCCTTATCAGTCCCACTGTTGAGGGTCCCTTATAAATGTGGAGGAACACAGAACATATGCTTCCCACCTCTGCTTTATTTCCACCTTTATCAAAATTACGGGGTTTGATATTGCTCTGTAGATAATATTTCATTTATGATTTATTCTCAAGATAATTCAAAAGATTCAATCGAGATTAAAAAGTAAATTTACAGTATCGGGGTGCTAACACAGCATTCTCTATATAATCAGGTTGCTATGTGATGAGAAGGAAGAGCAAGCCTAAGGCTTTAAACTCTTCCCATTTGAAGAGGATGGTCCCAAGGCCAAGTGCACTCCTTCCTGACTCCTTTCTGGCATTCATTCCATTTTCTAGGGCTTCCCAGGTGGTACTAGTGGTAAAGAACCCACCTACCAATGCAGCAGATGCAAGAGGCTTGGGTCTGATCCCTGGGTAGGGAAGATCCCCTAGGGTAGAAGTAGCAACCTACTCCAGGATTCTTGCCTGGAGAATTCCACGGGCAGAGACACCTGCAGGGCTCAAGTCCATGGGGCTGCAAAGAGTCAGGAATGACTGAGTGAATGAGCACACCCTGGTCTTAATTAGCTACTACTGTCCTTCTTTCCTTCCTTTCTTTCCCAATTGTTACTTTTAACTGTGGTTAAAAAAAAAAACAGATGGGCAAAGAAGCTGGAGGGATGGTTAGGACTAAACCCACCAGGGTGAAGCATCTCTTGAGAACTACCAAGAGAAGCAAGAGTGAGAAGCAGCAAGCAAGGAGGATGGAGAGAATGGCCTTGGAGCAAACTGGTGACTCGTGGCAGGACCAGCGAGCACCCTGCAGAGGAGCGGCAAAGACGGTCCCATAAATCACCGGGCAACACTTGGCAAACTTAAAGTCCAGTGTAAATGCCAGATAGTAATGAAATATTCAACTCAGCCAGCAAGGTGCTCTGAGCCCAGAGCCCTTCTTTTAATTAATGTCAGATTTGATCCAAGACATGCTCAAGACAGATGAGTGGGCGCTCAGAAAATCCTCCCCTGACCGGCTTCATCACCAGCTCCTGCATTCCTGGAGAACCTCCTCTCCTGCCTGACATGTGCGATCCTGTGTTTCTCACGGGGGGAGGGGGGATGCAAGACAGACGTGGGCTACCCCTGGAGAGTAGGGGATGGAGGTGAGGAATATGACGTTGTTGTGACCTCAATGCGGGGCAGGGTGGGGGAGGGCGGTCAGCGTTCTAAAAAGAAGACTGAGATTTGAAAGCGCTTCACCAATTACACTTGAGAGCTTTCACACAGCAAAGGAACCTGTCGACCGAAGGAAAAGACAGCCCTCTGAATGGGAGGAGATACTTGCAAAGGATGCGACCAGTAACGGGTCAGCACCCAAACTACACCAACGGCATCCAAGTCACAACCTGATGGAAAAATGGGCAGAAGGCCCGCATAGATGTTTTCCAAGGAAGACATGCACAGCAGGCACACGGAAAGACACCCACACGGCCAACCTCAGGTTAGCCAAGCCGGCCCTCGACAGGCACCAGGTGGCCGTGGGTGCGCTGCTGCCGGGGTTCCCCAAAGGAGCGGAGCGTGCGGCCCTGACCACGCCTCTGTAGACCCACCGCAGCCCCTCCTCCCCCGCTGCTCAAACACGGCTCTCTTCTTCAACAACAGACAGACAACCAGCAGGCCAAGGGAGCGCCAAGCTCCGTGGTGTCTGTTCACTCCTGCTTGCCGTGGCTGCCCTGGCTTTCAAGGCCCATCTGGACTGCTGCTTGTTTGGGACTGAGGATGTGGGCCTATGGCCTGCTCCAGCAGATAAACGTTTGGTTTTTCTAGAGCATTCTCACCCTAGACTGTGGTTTGCAGATGGCTGCTGTGCGGTAGAGGTGGAAACAGTCATACCAAGATCTCCAGGGAGAGGCTGTAACCGTGGAAAGGCTTTCCGTGTGACTTAGATTCTCACCTGTGAACCCTCCAGCCGCCTCCCCATCTTCTTGTGTACATGCGTACATGCCTGCGTGCTAAATCACTTCAGTCATGTCTAGCTCTTTGTGACCCCACACACTGCAGCCCGCCAGGCTCCTCTGTCCATCGGAGTCTCCAGGCAAGAATACTGGAGTGGGTTCCCATTTCCTTTTTCAGCCCATCTCCCTCCCCTCCTCCAAAAGGGAAACCAAGGTCCTGCACATCAATGTTTTCCAAATGGAGCCCCATGGAGCTCCAGTAACCACAGAAATGGGTTCTATAGTCAAATATTGCATTGAACCATCTGAAATCACTGCTATTTAACTGTTGCTTTCTGGGACTATAAAACAGAAATCTCATATGGTCCAACCTAATGAGTTCTGGAAACCTTGAATATTCAGATTTCACCTGAACCTTTAAAGGCCTGAAGAATTACCTGCAGTGAAGAAACCTGTACAACTTTGTTTTCCAAATGGAGTTGACACCAGAACCCTTTAATTAGATAACACCTATTAACATCTTACAGAACCTGTGTTTTGTAGGACTTTTTTCCTTGGGAATACTGCCCAGGAGAATTCAAGATAATTAAGAGCTTTCTAAGCTGGGGCTTCCCAGGGGGTGCTAGTGGTAAGAACCCACCTGCCAATGCAGGAGATGTGGGTTCAATCCCTGGGTTGAGAAGACCCCTTGAAGGAGGGCATGGTAACCCACTCCAGTATTTTTGCCTGGAAAATACCAGGGAGAGAGGAAAACCTGGTGGGCTGTAATCCACAGGGTCACAAAGAGTCGGACACAGCTCAGCAACTAAGCACAGCACAGAACAAGCTAGTCTCAAACCTGTCTCCCCATCACATCACCGTATTTTAATAAAAGGAAGTTCACTCTTCTGTGAGTCTTATTCAGCTCACAGGACTTACTGACTGCTTACTCCATCCCTCCCAAGCATCTGCTTAGAACTGCAGGTGCACTGAAACACAGATGTTCTAGCCAAGGAAGCCGCCCTCTAAGAAGGAACGGCCAGCCTGATTTGGAAGAATCCGGGAGGGCTGCATGGAAGAAGCGATTTCTGAATTGAAACTTAGTGGAACTTCCTAGATCAGGAAGCTGGGGAGCAGTACCCAGTGCAACAAGGCAGCCCTGGCTCACCTGGTCACACCCAGTCCTGCCTCCCAGGAGCTCAGGTCACCTTGTTACGGGAACCACTGACCGAAACCGCCTGCCCTTTCCAAGCGTCACGGTAAACCACCCGTATGAGTTATCTCACAGCAGGAGGTCCTGGTCAGGAACGCAGAACTAGCAAGTTACCACCAACCAGAAGAACTGGGGAAAGGGCAAAGGGAGAGAGGGGGTCCCAGTGCATGTGTCCCATGAACCTCCCAGAACCCTTCTGGGAAGACTCTAACCTCTGAGCGATGCTCAAGCTACCAGGAACGACCCAGAGTCAGAACGACTGGCCGGAGGCAACCCAGAATCTAACCCCAGCACCGTCAACCCGAGGCCGAGAGCCACGAGGCACGGCTGACCTCCGACTTACCTGGCCCGCTGCTCTCCCCCCGGGGCCCCACCCAACAAAGTCCCTCGCTTTGTCAGCACATGTGTCTCCTCGGACAATTCATTTCTGAGCGTTAGACCAGGGCCCGCGCCCGGGCCCCAGCCTGCAACAACCTGGCAACCTGGTTACTTGTCACCTGCTTCCCCTACCTCTGATGGCCTCATCCTCTCCGACCTCCCTTGATGATGGCGTATTCATTTCTTTCAGATCCAACAGCTTCACCACATGCTCTGAAGCTAAGAACCCAGAGGGGGCCAGCCACAGGACTCTTCCCCACGACCCCTTCCCCTCGGTCCTTGAGCCTGTCTCTGAGCCTCGTCACCTATCTGTCCAAGGATGCCCCATGTAGCCGAGTGGGGGCCGTCACGACGGCTGGTCTTCTGGGGAGGTGGGAGATGAAAGTGGGGTCACAGCAAGGAGGGAGGGTGGGGGAGGCGGTGTCCCCCTTGGCTTGCAAGCCCTGGACCTCCAGAGTAGCAAAGCACTGACAAAAATGAGGGTAAACTCTTCTGCAATTGCCCAGGGCAAAGGGCATTTCTGCAGTCTAGAATGATGTCCTAACCACCACCCCATCCTACCCCAACCTCCCTTTATTCACTCGTAACAGTAACTGAAGTGGACGCCTGCCCCCACCCAGGGGACTGTGCACTGGCTGGGCCCTGCGTCATTAGCAAGGGTGGCAGGCTTCCTCCTGAAGTTCCAGCCCTTGGGATTCCCCTGTGATGACTTGCGTTCCCCTAAGGGAGCCCCAGGGTCTGTCTCACGAACAAGACAAGCATAACCGGCATCAGCAAGCAGACAGCGTGGGGACCGGGCTGGGGTCCCGCACTGGGGCCGGGCCGAGTGACGGGGCTGCAAGGCACCCGACGCTTGTTCCCAGATCAGGAGTTTGGGTCAGACCCTGCATTTAGTGACAGCTGTATCACATGTCTGCCGCTTGTAGCCTGGAAAGAAGAGGAAAAGTGGATGACGGCAGGGGTGGGAGACAGCAGTTAGTCATGGGGCTCTGCAGACCCGCCACAAAGGGCCACCCACCCAGGGACGGGGAACCACGTCAGTCTGACGGGGGTACCTACCCGCCCCCTCTACTGACGTGCAGCTCTTGGGGAGCTGGGCCGGCCATGTCGCCTCCCTCTCCAATAAAATCACCAGCAAGCCACCCCGCACCCACCAACTTTTAAAAGCAGGTCAGTCACAAGCTGGCTGTTTCTCAAGCTGGTAATGACATATTTGTCAGTTTCATCTTTGCCTTCATCTTTGTGTTCTAAGGTTCCTCTCAAAAACAGATTTTGTCTCTCCCTCTCTCATCCTGCAAAGGACAGGGTGACTCAGAGCTTGGCTCGGCGCTGGTGGCGAGATAATGAGAAGGTTTTCACCAGCCTCTGGAGCCCAGGTCCATGGTTGGCAGCTGGAGGGTGGACGGGAATCAGAGCCCCTGGGGGCTCCTCTTGGCAACAGAGACCACAGGGTCTTGTGGTGGAAGGTGGGGTGCAAACTTCGGCGTGATGGTGGTACCGAGGGGCCGGAGACCACTTAGCGTGTCCTTCCATGAACTCCCCTAGGGCCTGCACAGAGACCAGGGAGGGTAATGTAACACTCACCCGACAAGAGGGAGGTTTCCCAGGCGGCTCAGTGGTTAGGAATTCACCTTCCAGTGCACAGGACTCGGGTTCAAGCCCTGGTGGGGGTATTGAGATCCCACTAGCCGCCGGGCAGCTGAGCCCAAGCTCTGGAGCTAGAGGGCCAGCATGTCCCAGTGGAGACTCAGAGCAGCCAAGAAAGGGGTGAAAGCCACAAGGAAACCAAAGGTGAATCCTCAGATCTGGGCACTAACAGGACGACACTGGTGGCGGGGGAAGGCGTCCTGCTGGCTCTCGGCCTCAGGCGCCGGTGGGAAACGTGTTCGGTGTGTTCCTGTGTGTGCGTGCTCAGTGGTTTCTGACTCTCTGTGGCCCTAAGGATGGAAGCCTGCCAGGCTCTGCCCGTGGGACGCCCCAGGCAGGAACACTAGAGAGGGCTGCCATCTTCCTAACCCAGGGATCGAACCTGCATCCCCTACGTCTCCTGCACCGGCAGATGGGACTCTTCACCACTGAGCCTCCGGGGAAGCCCATGGTTTCCATCTCAATGAGGGTGTGTTAAGCTCCTGCTGATGGTAAACACGTGCATATCCTACACTTACAAGTCAGGCCGGCTTTCTCATCGTCGTTCTGCACATGGGTAAACTGCAGGGACTGTGACAAACGTATAATCCAGTTATAATTAGTGGTGACAAAAATGAGTCAACCTGGGCTTCCCTGGGGGCTCAGATGGTAAAGAATCCACCCGCAATGCAGGAGACCCAGGTTTGATCCCCGAGTTGGGAAGATCCCCTGGAGAACGGAATGGCAGCCCACTCCAGTATTCTTGCCTGGACAATTCCATGAACAGAGGAGGCTGGCGGGCTACAGTCTATGGGGTTGCAAAGAGTCGGACATGACTGAATGACTAACACTTTCACCCAAGGGACTGTGATAAATGTACAATCTGATTATGATTAATGATTAGAAAAATAACAGTCAACATCATTTAGCATTTACCACATGCCAGGTACTGCTATATACTCTTTATGTTCTTCTCATTAAAAAAAAAATCCTGAAAACAGCCCTATCCTTCAGGGAACGATGCAGAGCCGGGAGCACAGGTGTGGGCGGAGGCTGCTGATGTGTTACCCGCTGCAGGAGGAAACCTGGAGGAAGAAGCGGGGAAGGGGCGAGGCCTGGCCCTGCAGGCTCCCCTTGCCGCAGGCTGGCTCCTCTCCCCGGGAACCAGCCTTGCCCCAGATGACAGAGCCTCCGAGCTGAGCCTCATGGTCTGCTGGACCCTCTCTAAAGTTTCCCAGAGCCGCCTCTGGTTTCACGCCAGGCACCATCAGTGAGAAGACAGGACAATGGATAACAAAGCACAGGGCTCAGATTCCTAATAAAACAAGACAGCGCTGTAATGTGCCCATAAGCCATGGCTAAAGCCAAATGCAGTACAGAACTGAGAAAGAAAAAAAAATCAATGTGTGACTTACAGAAAGAGTGGTTTTTAGATGTCTAACAATCCAGGAAAGTGTTAACATCTCACATCGTGTTAATTTCTAAAGTGCAATAAACTGGTCATCAGAAAAAAAAAGGGAGGATGGTGTCAAAAGCCTGGAGAGATTAAAGAAAAAGAGCATCAGGGCAGAGAGCGAGTGTGGCCCTCAGCCCAGGCCTCGGGAAGGCAGGCACCTCTCCACCACCCAGCGCGCCTCTCCTCCAGGGAGCAGAGCCCTTCCACCCCACCAGCTGCATCCTTCCTTGTTCCCACCCTGTCGCTCCCTGAAATACGAGCGTCCCGACAGCATTCTCCCAGGCGTCATTCACCTGGCCAGGTGCCACGTCTGAGATGAAAAGCGGTCTCCTGGGGCTCGCCTTCGTCTCCCGAGCCCTTTCCGCAACGCTGCTCCTCGGGGAAAGCGCTGCTCGAGCGAGTCTTCGCTGAAGACCCCTCCTCGGGAGGGCAGAGGAGGGCTGACTGCAGCCACCACGGACGGAGCTGTGATCACCCCCTGGTTCTGGCCTGGGTCAGGAAGATCCTCTGGAAGAGGAAATGGCAACCCACTCCAGCATTCTTGCCTGGAGAATCCCATGGACAGGGGAGCCTGGCAGAATATAGTCCACGGAGTTGCAAAGAGTCAGGCACGACTGAGCAGTGAATGCTTCCACTCATTTTCCTCCCACCTGAACTGCTCTCGTCCCTGTACCTCCAGAAGGGCAGTCTTCGGGGCTCCCGTCCATCAGGCCGTGCGTGTCCCTTGCTCATTACACCTGAGAACTCCGTTCCTTCATTGACACATCCAAGTTCAAGACCTTCCCGCTTTCCTGCCCACCAGTCAGCACGCCCAGGGTTAGCACAGTGGCATATATGTCCTGCAATTTTCCCATCTTTTTTTATATAGATTACTCCGATATAAACACAGACCCCACCAGGTCTCGAAGCTACTTGGGGAATGACGCTAACCAATGCCAGGCTACCCGTAGGCCTTTCTGGTGGAACCCATCTTGGTTGAGACATGCGTGGGCACACACAGGAGGTTTCCTGAGCTATACCAAATACGGACTGTGAACCAGGCAAGTCACAACAATTGGCTGACGGGAAACTGGAAGCAATGACCCGTAAAAGTGATTCAAAGCACCTTGAGGGCGCGACTCAGAGACCACAGCCCGGTATCTCCATGACCCTGGAAGCCAGATGGTGGGCGTTCAAATCCACATGCAGAACGACAGAGCCTGCTCGAGAGAATGCTGTGTGTCATCCGGGTGAAGGGAGGCGGCGAGGAAAGGAGCCCAGTCCCCGGGTGGCAGGTCTCAGCTGTGGGGGGACGGCAGGGCAGGGAGAGACAGAAGGAGGGGGGAGTGGGGACAGGCCACAGACTCCCGAGCGCGGGCTGGGTGTATCACCTGCGCTGATGCCGGTTGCCCACAGCACACGGCTGGGCTCCAGGCAGGGAAAGACGGAGTGAAACAGGTGAGCGCCGTGCAGAGAAGGAGCGAGCGCAAGAACAGAGGGGGAAGGGAAGCGAGAGAAGCGCAGGTCTTCTTGGGTCCG
This sequence comes from Madoqua kirkii, assembly GCA_006408675.1. Lineage (NCBI taxonomy): Eukaryota > Metazoa > Chordata > Mammalia > Artiodactyla > Bovidae > Madoqua > Madoqua kirkii. Next base: position 14,438 of record SJYC01045411.1, on the reverse strand, counting down.
GGAGGGCTGGCTGGAGAATCTTGGCTTCGCAAAAACTGTCCTGCGGGACAGGGCGAGGCGGCCGCCTTCGCCCTCTGCTGGTCTGCACTTCGGGGTGCGTCTTCTACAGACCAGGAGAGAGAGGGACCCCGACCACTCGCCCGGGGGATGGCACGGTGCCCGGGCTGTGATATGAACCAGACCCGGCACGAGGCTGACCTCCACAGCTTCTAGAAGACGAGCTGAACACTTTGACCATCACTGACCTGTCCACCTGGGAGAAACTTCGGGCTTAACCAAGAATTAGGCAGACACTTCTTCAAGGAAGGTGGAGGGGTGGGGGGAAGCTGGAAAAAGCCACAAAGCCCACCTTCCCCGAGGCTTCTGAACTGGCAGGAGCAGTCTGGTCTACGGGCAGGGCCCACGGCGGCAGGGACAGGCACTTCCTGTTAGCCTGGCTGTGGACCTAGAAAGCCAGAGAGCGAGGGCCCACGTGAACCAGGCCGGAAGGACGGCTCTGAAGTCCAAGTTGCCTGGCTTCCAATGAACTGCCCTGGGCGGCTGTGTTTTGGGTTACACAATGTCACGGCAACTTTCTTTGTTTCTGTGGGTTCTCTGCACCCTCAGGCTGCCCGCTGACTTGGTGGAAGGAAACGCACGCTGTCTGCAGCTGTGGGGCACAACACCTCCTCTTCTTGCTTCGCTGATTCATGCCTGGCTCCCGAGAAACTGATGGCTTGGGAGAGCTTGTGGCACTCCTGGCCTCCCCCGGAAGGGCTTGGTGATGACTTTGGGTACTAAAAGCACAGGCAACTAAAGAGCAGGGCTCCCGTTAGAGCTCCTTGTTTTGCAAAAGCAAAACAGAGCAGCAGATAATTAAACTGGCCAAGGAGACATCTCTCTGGAATAACTGAGTCCGCCCACTAAGATCCTGCTAAGATCCTGCTAAGTCCCCTGCTCACCAAATAAAGGAAAACAGACTCGCCTGACCGTGACTCGAAGGGGCTCCCAATCTTGCATTAATTGGGGGTGTCAGTTGACCCCACAGACCCAATCAGACAGCAACACAATCAACGGCTGACAAATGGGCCACTTTCGTACCCCTTTATCAAAAAAATTAAAAAGTTTCTTTGACCAGGAAACAGTGGCCTCTGGTTTGAACACCTCCCATCTGTCTGAACCTGCTGTACACATTCACCATTTAGGCTAGCTTGCTTTATTATTCTTTGTAAGCCAAGGTCGGGGGGCATCTCATTAGCCCGAGAGGACCTAGAGCTCAGAACAGGCCACCTTCTTCCTTTCCTGCCCTCTTTTCCTCTCCACGAGGCTCAGGCCTTGAGACCTCGCCCCTCTGTTCTGTTTCACGATGGGTGGACCATCTTCTAATTCATGCCCTGTCTCAACTTCCAGGGAGGAATGGAGCCTGGCCACACAGCAGGAAGGAAGATAAAGCTCTGGCTAATGTGATATCCTCTTCTCCCATCACCCCCAGTCCTTTCCTTTGCTCCACTTGCTTTCTACAGCCCCCTTTCCATCTCCAAGACCCTTCTCTGGGGAGCGCACCCCAAGTAGAATTTTTACCCCTGCCTCTGTAACTGCTTCCGTGGTTCTAAGCCGGAGGATGGCTAAGACCCTAGTCCCGTGGAGGCCAGTTTCCAGGTAGCTGGACCTCCCAGTTGGTCCTTGGATGGGCTGCACCTGAGTCATCCATGGCCTGCCTCGAAAACACCCACTATGGATTCAGTGAAGCAAGGGGCAGGGGGGCTGCGTTTGCAACAAGCATGGCAGATTGATGTTACCATTGCCGGAGGGAAGCCTTGGGGAACCAAGTCCAGGACTCAGCCAGACGAGGCTGAGAGACCTCTCAGAGCTGACCCGGGGGAGTCTACACCCTAACAGAAGTCTCCAGGAAACAGTCCGCCCCAGGGGACTGCCTTTTATAAGACCATCTTGGTGGCACTCTACCCATCACGGTGAGTAATTTACTTGGGGGCAGCTGCAGGAAGCCAGCCTGCAAGGAACCAGCCAATTTCAGTGAGTGATCCTCAAGCCTCCTCACTCAGGAACCACCCTGCCTGAGCCCAAGGCCAGGCTTTAAACCTCAAGACATGCTTTCTGGTCTGCCTTGAAGAAGCAGGCTACTGTCCTTCTCTGGAGCGGGGCTGGCCCCACCAGGTCTCAGGTGCAGGCAGGCGGGGTCTTTTCCACGACACAGACTCTCCAGTGGTGGCATGCAGGCTCATTGGCGGCGGCCGGGGGGCTCCGGAGCAAGTGGGCACACAGACTTCGCTATTCCACGGCAGGGGGGATCTTAGCTCCCAGACCAGGGATCGAATCTGTGTCCCTTGCATTTCGAGGTGGATTCTGAACCACTGGACCGCCAGGGAAGTCCCCAAGGATGAGATCTGCAGTCCTGCTCTTCAGCTGCTGAGCAGAGTTTGGTGCCCACCAGCGCTCTATCTGCACTAACTTCTGAACGACCATGGGTACTCACAGAACTCCTCCACCAGGCCTCCCCAGGTCCCCCCTGGCTCTGAGTTATCCATGAAAGCTTTTCCAGGCAGATCCCACATAGCTGCCATGTGTTACATCTCCATGGATCAGGCTCATCCAGGAAGAGCGGGGAGATGCAGATAAGGGAGACGTGATTACAGCGAGGCTGGGACATAGGTGTGCAAGCGCCAGATGGCAGAGTGCAGTCACGCATACCGCTCCCCGCCTCGGGAAGTCCACTTGGTGCCCATCCCAGACAGATGCTTGGACCCTGGAGGGACCCACAGACACCGCCTCCATTCTTTCTCCCTCCAGCCAACGTCAGTGCACCTGACATTTCCCAGATGCAAATCGTCCTGGGATTGTGCAGGGCAGGCATTAGGCAGAACCTAGGAACAGGCTGTTGATTTCAAAGAAGACGCCATCCACCCCATCCTATAGACTTAACTGGTGGCTTAGCGGTAAAGAATCCACCTGCAGTGCAGGAGTTGCAGAAGACATAGATTAAAGCCCTGGGTCAGGAAGATCCCCTGGAGGAAGAAATTGCAACTCACTCCAGTATTCTTGCCTGGAGAATCCCAGGGACAGAGGAGCCTGGTGGGCTACAGTCCATGGGGTTGCAGACTCGGATACCACTGAGTGACTAATACAGACACACACATTCCGTCCTACAGGCGCCAAGCTTGTGGGGGTCCAGGGCGGTGAAGTCACCTCGAACAACCTAACTAACAGAGTTTTCCCTGCAGCTGAGGGTCCACCCTTAAGCATGGATATTTTCCTTCATTTTGATAGAAGCTACTCTCACAAAACAACTCATCTTCCTGCACCCTTCATTTAATTGAATTTCATGTCTGCGCCGCTGACTCAGAATTGGCTCGGAAACACTCATTACCATGTGAGGATGCGAGACACGATGGCCTCGGGCATCTGAACATGGGGGGATGCCAGGTCCTCGTTAGAGCCACCCGGCTGGTCTGCTGATGGAGGTGGCATCTGTGTGAGCGGCACGCCGCCGTCAATCCCACGTCCCCATCCTTGCCGTTAGGACTTTTGCTTTCTTACCTCCTGGCTGTCAGGAGGCCTGCACAGAGACAGACCTTTCTCTTTCACATTTCATTTAAAATTTCTTCTTCATCTCATGCAGGTTTGGGAAGCAGATAACTAAATTGCTTAGACTTGGTCAGAGACTAAGGATAAGCAGTATTCTGGACTAAGGCAATCTTTTCTTTAGTTGAAGTATAGGCATTTACAATATCTTGATAATTTCTGATGCACCACAAAGTGATCCAGGTATATAAATATAAATAGATACAGGTATGTTTCTTTTCAGATTCTTTTCCATCATAGGTCTTGACAAGATACTGAATACAGTTCCCTGTGCCAAACAGTAAGTGCTGTCCGCTTTCCATATACTAGTGTGCATCTTCTAATCCCTAAGTTCTTGAATCATCCTCTCCCTCTTTCCCCGCTGGTAATCGTAAGTTTCTTCTCTGAGTCTGTTTCTGTTTTGTAGGTAAGTTCATTTGTCTTATTTCTTTTAGATTTCACATACAAGTGATTGCCTTTCTCTGGCTGACTTCATTTGGTATGAGCATCTCCAGGCCATTCATGTCGCTGCAAATGGCACTACTGCACTCTTTTTATAGTCGAGAAATATTCCACTGCATACATACAACACATCTTCTTCATTCACTCATCTGTCGATGGACAAGCTTTCATACCTTGACTATTATAAACAGCGCTGCAGGAACAGAGTAGGGGGGGGGCTGTGTATCTTTTCGGATTAGAGTTTTCATCTTTCCCAGGTATGTGCCCATTCTTTCGTGCATCAAATTCACATGCTTCAGGATTTTTTCTGATCTTTCTCTTGGAAAGCAGAGCCGTTCACCTGGACTTCCTGTTACCTAGCTGCAGTCTCCGTGAGAGAGCTCTTTGCCATCTGCCCCGGCCTTGCTGAACTGCAGAAGCACTCAGTTTCTGGGGGCCGGGAAGGAACCGGTGAGTTAATCAGGTTTGCATCATGCACGCACACACACATAGACACACACAGACGTCCACTTAGTGTCCATCTATTTTCTTCCTCCGGTTGGCAAGACGGTCTTTAGAAGGCATTTAGGGGGCTGGCTTAGAGTTTTCCAAAGATCCTGGAACATAAATTAGGATGAATGGGGCGGTCTTCAATTTGTGGGGATTTATTATATGCAAGTAGATCCAACCAGTCCATTCTGAAGGAGATCAGCCCTGGATGTTCTTTGGAAGGAATGATGCTAAAGCTGAAACTCCAGTACTTTGGCCACCTCACGCGAAGAGTTGACTCATTGGAAAAGACTCTCATTCTGGGAGGGATTGGGGGCAGGAGGAAAAGGGGACGACCGAGGATGAGATGGCTGGATGGCATCACCAACTCAATGGATGTGAGTTTGACTGAATTCCGGGAGTTGGTGATGGACAGGGAGGCCTGGTGTGCTGCGATTCATGGGGTTGCAAAGAGTTGGACACAACTGAGCAACTGAACTGAACTGAACTGAGCTGATTACATGCCGCCCCTAGGCCCTGCACGGTACGAGGGGTCACGGGGCACAGAAATGTCCTCGGACTTCACAGGTTCATCCCTCCATGCAGACGGGAACCGTTCTTCCCTTTTGCTCTCTGCGATGCATTAGGTCGGCGTTCAGTGTCTTCCTTAAAGGAGCTCCTAAATTCACTTCTCTCCTTCTAGTCCACACTCATCATCTCAGCCTGAGCTCTCATCACCAAACGGGTTTGGCATCTTCTTTCCTGTGATTCACATGTAACTCCATCACCAAAATAAGCATCATCTCTAACAAAGTTCCGAAGCTCCACAAGCATTCCCCACTGTCCCACCACTTCCTGAGCCCTCCTCTGGTCCACCCCTCCTCCCCAGGCTGAGGACCAGGCTCCCCAAGTCTGGTCCATCTCCACTCCCCAGGCCCAGGAAATCCACTGCAGAGAACACCCTTCCCCAGAAACTTTCGAGGGGAAATTGAACTCCATCCTCTCACCCCACGTCTCTGGAAATGCTCTGAAGTTTCCACCGGTTTATGTTATCTCATACTTAATCCACCCTTAAGTTGGGGGCAGGGAGGAAGTGGAGGTGATACGACCAGTACTCTTGGAAAGGAGCAGATCCAGGACACTGGCCTTTAAAGGACACGTGTTCAGTGCATTTGGTCCTGAGAAGATACCCAGACTCTCCATCATCACCAATGGGGGGAAGAAACCAAATATTCTGTTTTTAAGATGCACTGCGGCACTGCAGTGGGCTGGACTGCGTTTCACCCCCTCCAAAAAAACATCTGTCCAAATCTTGGCCCCTGCACTTGTGAACATGGCCTTAGTTGGAAATGGGCTCTTGACAGATGCAATTAAGGTTGGGATCTCAGATGACAGCGCCCTGGATTGGGATGGACCTTACATCTAAAGGGCTTCCTGGTAGCTCAGCTGGTAAAGAATCTCCCGCAGTGTGGGAGACCTGGTTCGATCCCAGGGTTGGGACGATCTCCTGGAGAATGGAAAGGCTACCCACTCCAGTATTCTGACCAGGAGAATTCCATGGACCGTATAGTCCATGGGGTTGCAAAGAGTCAGACACAACCCAGCGATTTTCACTTTCACTTTTCATCCAAAGGCAAGTCCTTGTAAGCGCAGAGAAGGGGAAACAGACAGAGAAATACCAAGGGGGAGACGATTTGAAGATGGAGGCAGAGACTGGGGTGAGGTGTCTACACAGTAAGAAAAGCCCAGACCACCAGCAGCCACGGGGTGCAGAGAGCCCTGGACAGATTCGCCCTGCGAGCCGCCAGGGAACCAGCCTCAGCAGCACTTCGATTTTGGACATCTGGCCTCCAGAACTATAAGCCTGAAGCCACTCGGTGTGTCGTGCTGTGTTACAGAAAACTAAGACACTTGGCTGAGCCCCCTGACGCGCACTTTGTAGGGACAGAATCTGAAGCTGCTATTTTGCCAGGCGGGGAAGAGAAGGGCTTCAGAGGAGATGGCTAAAGAGCCAGGACTTCACCCCAGCCTCAGCCCCTCCCGCGCCAACTATCATGCAGATGGCCACTGGGGACTTTCCTGTGGGCCAGTGGTTAAGAATCCGCCTGGTCTGGGAGGACCCCCCCATTCCATGAAGCAACTAAGCTCGTGCACCACAGCTACAGGTCCCCGCTCCTCCCAAAACAACCCTGGTCGCTACCGACACGACACAGAAAACTCAAACCAGTCTTCACCTTTCCAGCCTCCAAAGCGAGATGTTGCCACGACTGTCTGTTCTTACAAATGTCTCTCGGGCTCCCTCCTTCCTCTGTTTACCCCACAAAGTCCCAGCCCAGATCCCTGCGCCTCTTTCTGAAATGATTTAAACAGCTTCTCAGCTTTCTCTTGTCTTTGGAAAGTGACACTCTAATCACGTCCTTCCGCGGGAAGCTGCCTCCGCCTCCTCTCCTCCTTGGATGCTCAGGCCTGCCCCCACCACCCCCGTGAGCACACATCCCCGCTTTGTGCCTTTGCGTCCACTGTTTCCCCCGCCCTGACGCTCTCCCCACCCCTCGACAAGGACCCCACACACATTCCAAGGTCATGTTCTCAATCCCACTCTTACCCAAGAGGCCGATTCAGATACAACAGTCTAGCGAATGTGACGAAAAGGAAGCAGGCTCAGCAGATGCAGAGAACAAGCCAGGGGTCCCCGCTGGGCACAGGGAAGCGGGAGGGGCAAGCAGGAGTCGAGGTTTATGAAGTGCCAGCTGGAGAAGGCAGTGGCACCCCACTCCAGTACTCTTGCCTGGAAAGCCTGGTGGGCTGCAGTCCATGGGGTCACTAAGAGTCAGACACAACTGAGCGACTTCACGTTCACTTTTCACTTTCATGCATTGGAGAAGGAAATGGCAACCCACTCCAGTGTTCTTGCCTGGAGAACCCCAAGGACGGGGGAGCCTGGTGGGCTGCTGTCTATGGTGTCGCACAGAGTCAGACACAACCGAAGCAACTTAGCAGCAGCAACTACCATGCGTTAAATAAGGTATAAGGACGTGCTGTACCACACAGGGAACAGAGCCAGTATTTTCTAATAATTATAAACGGAGAGTATAACCTTTAAAAATTCTGAATCACTACACTGTATGCCTGTAACTTGTATAAAATTGTACGTCAACTACACTTCAGGAGTTTCCCTGGTGGTCCAGTGGTTAAGAATCTGCCTGTCAGGCAGGGGTCACAGGTTTGACCCCCTCATCCGGGAAGATCCCACATGCCACAGGGTGACTGAGCCCATGCACCCCACTACTGAAGTCCAAGTGCCCTGGAGCCAGCGGTCCACAGCCAGAGAGGCCCCTGCGATGAGAAGCCCCAGATGGCTGCAGCTAGAGAAAGCCAGGGCACAGCAAGCAAAACCCAGACAGCCAAAACCAGACAACCATCTATACTTCAACTAAAAGATAAAATGAAGACGAAAACTCGAGGCGCCTCAGTCATCTTTCCGTCACCAAGCTGTTCTAAGAGGAAAGTCAGCATGTCTCACGAGTCCTTTTATTAACTGCTTTACAGATCTGGACTGAGCCCCGGGCAGGACCCAGCGATGAAAAGATGAATCAGAGCCAGGCCGGCTCAGCAGGATCAGGGAGCCCGAGGAGGGAGGCCAGCAGGTAGGCGAGCAGGTGTGAGTGAGTCGGGAGCCCTGCAGTGAGGGGGGCCCAGAGGGGAGCGGGCGACCCTCACAGGGAGGGCCTCATCCAGTTCAGCCCCACTTCCGCTCATCCACCTCGGAGCTGAGCCTTGGGACCCACGGGGCACTCGATGTCGGAGCTCAGAGAGGTCGGAGAGGTGCTGAGCTTGACTTAGGGGTGTTGCCCATCTGAAGCCTTCATGGAGGAGGTGGCTTTTGAGTTGGATGTTAGAGGAGGTATAGGGGTTTGGCAGGGAGAGAGAGAGTGAACTGCGGCCTTGGGAGGTGAATGGGACAGTGAGCAATCGCGTGTGGCTGGAGCCGGGGGGTGGGGTGCCAGGACAGAACACCCTCTTGTCTGTCTGTCCACCTCTCTGGCCAGACCTGAGCTCAGGGTCAGCAGTATTATGCATTTAAGAGAGAGCCATCCGCCCCGACAGGAGCTCCGTTTGTTTCGTTTAGTCGCTTAGTCATGTCCGACTCTTTGCGACCCCATGGACTGTAACCCGCCAGGCTCCTCTGTCCATGGGCTTCTCCAGGCAAGAACACTGGAGTGGGCTGCCATTTCTTCCTCCAGGGGATCTTCCCGACCCGGGGACTGAGCCCACATCTCCTGCGCTGGCAGGCGGATTCTTTACCACACAGCCCCCGGGGATGCCCCGCTAGAGTGGCCACAGGAAGCTCAAAGTCAGCACTTCCCCCCAGAATGGCCCCCTGTCCTCTCAGCTTCTCTCCCTCCCTGGACTTCCTGTCTCTCTGGAGCCAGACACCGGGCCCCTTGGCAGTCATCCCCTCTTGCCGTGCTGATCACTGGGGAGCCCAGGAGACGCTGATCCCACCCCAGCAGACTTCCCTCACTGGCCTCGTTACAGTGGGTGCCCGACTCCACTCCCTCTAACCCATCCTTCCTCCTCGCCCAGTAACACAGTGTCTGCCGGGCACAGGGCTGTCAAGCCATTTAGCTCTAGTCTGCCCTGTGGGTGGGAGAAACCGTCACGACCCAAGGATGCCTCCGGTCCACACGAGGCGCTGTATCCAGGTCTGCGACAGACAGCACGCTGGGACCCCAGACAGCACGGGCGCTGACGAGCTGCCTGGATTACTGCAGTCGCCCCGCAACCAGCTCTGCACCTCTCGCCTCCCTCTGTGTTTGCCACGACACCGCCAAAGTGACCTAGGTCAAGTGTGTGTGGAAGAGGCGTTCCCCCGCCCCCGCCGGCAGGAGGAAGGCCCCTCTGGGCTGGATTTCAATTGGACAACATCCCTCGGGAAGTCTGGACTGCTGGTGGCCGCGGAACGAGCTTGAGCGTCCTCAGAGCTGGCAGAGCAGCTCTCACTGTCCACCCCGCTCACCACTCCAGGGAGGCGCCCCTTCTGCACCCGCTTTCATCCCCTTTAACACTCAGCACAGACGTCCCGCCTGCAGGAACTCCTCTCTGGCCTTCGCGCACCCCTCCTCTGCGCCCTCCTCACATCCTAGTCACCCCACACTGACACCAGTCTTGCGGTTTGGAAATCGTCAGTCAGTCCGGGACAGTCTTTCCTAAAGCACAGGCGGCACATTTTAACAAGCCTTTGTAACGAGAGCTCCGAGTGGGACCCTGTAAACATTTGTTCGGCTGGCTTTAACAGGAGGAAACGGTCAGCAGGGATGGCAGGTAGAAGACGGACTGAGGCGTTTTAATACGGTTATGGTGCAGAGCATCGGCACGCCAACCAGACGCTGTTCACGAGAGAGAGCAGACCAAGGACACCGCGGGGATTTCTTGGGGAAATGAACTGCTGTGATATCAATGCGCAACGAGATGACAGCAAATGATATGGGCTCAAGGTTTTAACAGGTTGAGTTTGACGCTTACAGAACGTTCAGATGAATCTACCCAGCCAGATGGCAGGTGGGCAGTAAGCCAAACGCCCTGCAGCAAAGAAGAGAAGTCTGAATGGTAGACACTGATATGATGTCATCAGCGCACAGACAGTCTGCAGCTGGGACGCTCGGGGAAAATGACCGGGTCGAGACAGTGGACCCAGAGAACCATAGAGCAACCCAAGGGAGCAACAACTTCTAAACGGCAGCAGACAGGCCTGCGAATGGACGGGAGAGGGGACAGTCAGCGACGAGGGGCGCCGGGTCAGACTGGGGTCCCAGGGCTCAACAGACATTTCTTGTGCCTATGGACTCACTCAAGTCCACCCCTTTGTGACCCCAAGGATTGTAGCCCACCAGGCTCCTCTGTCCATAGAATTCTCCAGGTGAGAACATGGAGTGGGCTGCCATTTCCTCCTCCAAGGGATCTTCCCGACCCAGGGATTGAACCCACTTGCGCAACGAGATGACAGCAAATGATATGGGCTCAAGGTTTTAACAGGTTGAGTTTGACGCTTACAGAACGTTCAGATGAATCTACCCAGCCAGATGGCGGGTGGGCAGTAAGCCAAACGCCCTGCAGCAAAGAAGAGAAGTCTGAATGGTAGACACTGATATGATGTCATCAGCGCACAGACAGTCTGCAGCTGGGACGCTCGGGGAAAATGACCGGGTCGAGACAGTGGACCCAGAGAACCATAGAGCAACCCAAGGGAGCAACAACTTCTAAATGGCAGCAGACAGGCCTGCGAAGGGACGGGAGAGGGGACAGTCAGCGACGAGGGGCGCCGGGTCAGACTGGGGTCCCAGGGCTCAACAGACATTTCTTGTGCCTATGGACTCACTCAAGTCCACCCCTTTGTGACCCCAAGGATTGTAGCCCACCAGGCTCCTCTGTCCATAGAATTCTCCAGGTGAGAACATGGAGTGGGCTGCCATTTCCTCCTCCAAGGGATCTTCCCGACCCAGGGATTGAACCCACATCTCCTGCATTGGCAGGTGGGTTCTCTGCCACGGAGCCACCTGGGAATTGGCTGACAGTTATATACACTATAACAATATATTAGCTTGACGAGAAATGCTCTTTTATGCTCAAAAACAAGTTTCATTGGACTGGTCAAAGCTCATCCTTCAGATCGCTGAATATTCATCTTCTCTAACTCATCACATCACCCAGGGGTCACAAAGGGGCAAAAGACCAGAAACCTACAAGAAGTCTGGAAACAGCCTCAAAGGGGCCTGAACACATGCTGAGGTTTCGTGGTACAATCTTTAGTTCAGTTCAGTCGCTCGGTCGTGTCCAACTCTTTGCCACCCCACGGACTGCAGCACGCCAGGCCTCCCTGTCCATCACCAACTCCCGGAGTTTACTCAAACTCATGTCCACCGAGTCGGGTTTTAGGAATTCACTGGACAGGAGCACAGGCACAAGGGCCTGGGCACTCAGCTGGAATCTGACGGACACCTACCCTGCCCTGCCCACCCATGCGTGGGAGCTGCGGTTCAGGCTCTGAGTGTGCCCGAGGAGCCAGTGGGAAGTCCTGTCCTCGGTTAATACTGTAACTACAGATGCCTGCGATGCCGGCTCTCCCAGACAACTGGCCTACAGCCTGTGCTGGCACGGTCTTCACATTCATCTTCCCGTCTCACTGTAAATAACCCAATTTCAAAGGCAAATGCTCTATCCACCCTCCCACATATGTGTCTTATTTTATACATCTTGCCTTTCCATCAAGATGGAGAAGGAGTCCTAAATACCAAAATAAACTCCCCTCCCCAGGCCTAAAAACGCTCAGCCTGTTAGAACAAAAGATTGCAGGATGAGTTCTGGGGTATTTTTTTGAGACGAGAACACACCCGGGATATTCCTCGATGACCAGGCAGTATCCACAGAGACTTCTCGAACCGTCTTAAACACTCGTTCCTCTGCTTCTATTTGGGTAGGAGGTGAGATCTATAAATGACGGGGGGACAGATTAAGGGCTGGGGATGCTGGAAGCAGTGCTATGAGAGATGGAATGAACCAGGGTCCTCCAGGGCGCCTCAAGCAAAGCCGCAAATCTGTACCTTTAAGACACAGGGCAGGGGACCCGGTATTAGCTTATTGGGACAAGCATGCGTCAAGAGGCTCTGAAACATCCACCACTCGTCACTTTTGAAACACCAAGCTTTAAAGCCGCAAATCTGTACCTTTAAGACACAGGGCAGGGGACCCGGTATTAGCTTATTGGGACAAGCATGCGTCAAGAGGCTCTGAAACATCCACCACTCGTCACTTTTGAAACACCAAGCTTTCAGGGCAACTCTCCTTTTAAAAGCTGAAATAGTGGGGCTCTATAGTTGCTCCCCTTTCCTCAGAGTCCTTCTAATAATTCAGACTATCGTGCTCTCAGCCAATGTCTATCGATCCTTGGGGAGTAATGATAATTTTGTTTTTCTATTTTAAGACCGTACTTTATACAAAATAACCGGTTCACATGGAAAGAAATCTATAGATCTCCAAAGATCAAATAGCGTTTCAAAAAGCTCTTTTAAAAAATTCTCTGGCACACAAACTAGAGCTAACTACTGATGTGAGTAGGGGCTTCCCTGGCGGCGCAGACGGAAAAGAATCTGCCTGCCGTGCAGGAGGCCTGGGTTTGATCCCTGGGTGGGGAAGGTCCCCTGGCGGAGGGCATGGCAACCCACTCCAGTATTCTCACCCGGGGAATCTGCATGGACAGAGGAGCCTGGCGGGCTACGGTCCACGGGGTCGTAGAGTCGGACAACTCAGCACAGCACACACGGATATAAGTGTGATTCTCCGTGAAACAGGAATCACCAGACCAGACAAAACACACACAATACAAAAATGAACAGGGCTCCCCTCCCCGGGACTGGCGAGGAAAGCTCACGGACTTCTCCAGCAGGGGGCCGGGCACCAACCCCAGCTGGGAGGGTCAGCATCGCTAACTCACTGCTGCTTTTTCTTTTCGCTCACTTATTTTTAATTGAAGGATCATTATAATATTGTGCTTAGGGGCTTTCCTGGGGGGAGTTGCACCCTACCTCCTGGAATGAGGCCTTCAGGCGCCAGCAGGAAGGCAGGTCCTTATCTATTGTTTTATGGCCCTCCGGACTCCACAGGAATTTATGGCCTTCACTAGAGCCCCAGGGAGTTTGTTTTTCCTTCAGAGACTTTCCAGAAAGTTAATTCCCAGGTAATAACTAATTGTCAGGATGCAGACCAGCGAGCCGTTTCAACCTGATGATAAACAAATGAGCCAATCCCTGTAAAAGATGAAAACCTGTGCGCCAATCGTATTATCTTCATCGTATCCTCACTTGCTTACGATGTTTTATAAAAACCCTTTGTAACGGGCACTGGGGGTTCGATCCTCTTTGGAGGAGACCGAACCCCAGCGCGCTGGTTTGAATAAAGTCCTCTTGCTGTTGCATCGAATCTGATTCTTGGTGTCTGGAGACGACGTGCCTGGGAAAAAGACCGTAAGGTCTTACACCATCCCACCCCTCTAGGCTGTCACAGAGCCCCGATTTGAGTTCCCTGAGTCACGGAGCGAATTCCCACTGGCTGTCTATTTTCCACGTTTCCAAGCTCCCCTCTCGTTCGTCCCATCTTCTCCCTACCGGCCGCCACCCGCTATGTCCGTAAGTCTGTTCTTTATGTGTGCGTCTCCATTGAAAGCGTTAGTCGCTCAGTCATGCCTGACTCTTTGCGACCTCAGGGACTGTAGCCTGCCAGGCTCCTCTGTCCATGGAATTCTTCAGGCAAGAATACTGGAGTGGGTTGCCACTCCCTTCTCCAGGGGCCCTTCCCAACCCAGGGATTGAGCCTGGGTCTCCGGCACTGCGGGCAGATTCTTTACCGTCTGAGCCGCCAGGGAAGGGTCTCCATTGCTGCCCTGCAAACAGGATCGTCTGTACCACCTTTCTAGATTCTATGGTGGTGGTGGTTTAGACGCTAAGTCGCGTCTGACTCTTGCAATCCCATGGACTATAGCCTGCCAGTCCCTCTGTCCATGGGATTCTCCAGGCAAGAACAGTGGAGTGGGTTACCATTTCCTTCTAGATTCTATATATTTTGTTTTGCTGACTGACTTCACTCTGCAACCCACTCCTGAACCCACCTACCCTTGGTAATTTTTAAGGGAACAAAAGTCAAGTGGGACACAGAGAATCCATCTTTGGTTGGTTCAACTCAACTTCACAGCCATATTTCTGCCACATTCTAAGTTACCGTGCCCTGGTCCCTGGCCCATTCTGTTCCCCCGCTGGGAGGCACTGTCCACCCTGGTTGATTCTTCTCCCTCTCTGGACCCGTTTCCTGGGCCAGCCTGGTTATCGCGTGCCCCTGTGGCACCACATCCCTCTGCTGTAGGCGGATCCATCAGGGTTGAAATTCACATTTATTTGTGT